>OZ024794.1:19124616-19154616 GCA_964017045.1 Omphiscola glabra | reverse complement strand
TCCACCATACAGACAACAGTACATTGCCCCACCATACAGACAACAGTACATTGCACCACCATACAGACAACAGTACATTGCACCACCATACAGACAACAGTACATTGCACCACCATACAGACAACAGTACATTGCACCACCATACAGACAACAGTACATTGCCCCACCATACAGACAACAGTACATTGCCCCACCATACAGACAACAGTACATTGCACCACGAGGCAATCAACAGCACACTTCTACCACAAGGCAGAACGCTAGGTGTATCCGGAATTGTTGGTTTAGGAGAGCTGGGCTAAGTGGAGAACACTTGTGTGTGCACAGCGTGCCGCATGATTAATCAGAGTGATTAATGATGGGTGGCCGAATGTGTGTTGAAATAAATCACGTCATAGATAACAATCGCAGTTGACATTCACGTCAACGAGTCAGAGGCGAATATCAAATGTTACAGTTATAAAAACACTCAAAAAGTCTCTTTCCCCCCCCCCCCCCTTCGTGATTTACGCACTTGGCCCCGCCATATATGTCATAAAAATATGTTATTTCAGCCAGAAATAAGGGGACCGAAAATTGATGCTACATAAGCGTCAGTAAATTGCAAACGTTCACTTGGCAATACATTTCAACAACATATGTAAGTAAATTAGTCCCTTAGCATAAAGCTGACTGAAATGTTTGTTGAGGAACAGCATGAATTGACTTATTTTGTAGCTTGTGCAGCGCTTATAACTTGCTATTAGCTTGAGCACTGCCACTACACAAATGATGATTCGTTTGTAGTAATGGCATCCAGAGGTATGAAGTGGGGGGTGGGGGGGTCAAAGGGGGACGAAGTGGTACAAAGGGGCCAAGCGGTACAATTGGGGTTCATGTGTTACAAACGAGGTCAAGAGGTTGAAACGGGATTAATAGTTACAAAGGGGGTCATTTGGTACGGGTTCAAGCGGTATAATGGGGGTCAAGGGGTAAAAAGGGGTACACTGTTAAAAGAGAGAGAGCCAATGGCTTAAAGCGAACCAAACAAAAACAACAAAAAAATGGCGTGGGGCCCTACGACAAATCATTTATTTATTTAAAAAACATTTTCCTTCAAATGACACCCGCTTGGCATTAATGTCTTTCACCTTAAAATGACACCCAAATGACATTAATGTATTTCACCTTCAAATAAAACCCGCATGGCATTAATGTCTTTCACCTTAAAATGACACCCAAATGGCATTAATGTCTTTCACCTTAAAATGACACCCAAATGACATTAATGTCTGTCAACTTAAAATGACACCCAAATGACATTACTGTCTTTGAACTTAAAATGACACCCAAATGACATTACTGTCTTTGAACTTAAAATGACACCCAAATGACATTACTGTCTTTGAACTTAAAATGACACCCAAATGACATTACTGTCTTTGAACTTAAAATGACACCCAAATGACATTACTGTCTTTGAACTTAAAATGACACCCAAATGGCATTAATGTCTTTGAACTTAAAATGACACCCAAATGACATTAATGTCTCTCGCCGCCTTCAAGTACCTTTGACTTGGCGTTAGATCTACGAAATAACGTTAAACCCCTCTGCTCATGTCGTGTCATTGAAACTCAATTTATAAAATTTGAAGCACACATTAGAATTGAAAAGATCTTCTAAAAGATCGTACTTACATGCGAGGTCCAGAAAGATCTTTTAAAAGATCGTACTTAAGGGCGAGGTCCAGAAACTCGATTTATAAAATTTGAAGAACACATTAGAATTGAAAAGATCTTTTAAAAGATCGTACTTACATACGAGGTCAAGGATTATATCCACAGTCGTCTGTAACTCTGCAGTGTAATTTGTTGGATTGGTGGTGGGCACACGTGTTTCAAGCGTGGTCAAGTTACGTAATCTCCAATGTGACAGGGCTTAAGTCAAGGCTTAAATCAACATTACAACTCGTCTGTTCATTGTCTTGTCAAATTCCTCATTGTCAAACTCCTCGTCGACGAAATGCAAATAGCTTGAATAACACAAAATCCACCTAAGTACCGGCTATGGGTACAAAAAATTTACAGCTAATTATGTACGAGACGTAACATTGTGTGTTCGTTGACGGTGATTTGAAAAATTATTTTACTCATATATAGATTTTTAAATATATATATATATCGCAGTTTAGATTCTATGGAATTATTTGATCCTAAACCTCAAGAGTAAACAGTGGTACTATTAATTAATCCCAGCGATGTCGATTTCTAACATAAAGGCTACATAAAAGCTACATTCAGACTTATGTCCATATCGAAAGTGCACTCATTTTATCCGGGACGACTGAAGAAGAAGCATGCACTCACGAACGGCAAGGCCTCTCCAAGAACCCGTTCTCACCCGCTTCCACTCACTTTAATGCGCTCATGTCGTCGATCTCCCTCCCCCCCCCCCCAAACCCCATTGGCGGAAGGATCTGGCTTACTTTTTTTTTCTTCTAATGATATTTTACCAGTCCTTGCCCGAGTCTATGCCAGTAACTATAAATTAATGGTAAGATTATGACAGAACACTGGACCTCTGTTCCTACCTCGGTCATTAATGTATTCATAGCACGCAGTTAATTCTCTCCTCGGTGTTTACATTGTGTGATGGAGATGTATGGCTGACGTGCGTGAACGGGATGAGTGCCGCTATTAGACCCGTCAGATGTCACCTTGGGGCCCTAACTCGGAATAGGGATCAATGTTTCCAAAGAGGATGTTAAACTACTGGTTTGTCTTTAATTGGCTTTGGCGTCGATGGAGAGGGAGCCAAAACATGATTTTCATCTTTGAATGAAATAGCTTTAATTTGAAGTCTTTTCCACTGCTTCACAACCGCTATGTCGATGTTTGATATGTAGGCATATTTAAGAGAAATTTTAGACAGAATTATAAACGAAATATATATATGTAAAATTTGATTTGTTCTAAAATATATTTTGTACATTATAGACCTTTAACTTTAACTTTGTCCACACAAAAATACCATGACATCGCATTGTAGCAACAGTTCTGTAAACAATATGTGTGGAATATGCTTGCGCAATTCAATATTGGTTAGGAAAGTTTGAAAAAAAACCAACGATTTTTTTCATGTTCACGTTTTTTCCCCGTCAATTGAATTTCCAACGCTTTTTAGCATCATGAATACATGACTTTGTCAAAGAAATGTTTGTGTCTCAATATTGATCATCCTTCGCATGCGAAGATGGTAGTCCTGACTCGGGCTGTTCTTTGCTTAACGTGAGGAAGAAATGCTCAATTCGTCAGCCTCTCTCTTCCTAGTTCAGATGACGAAACGTAGTCAAGACGACTGGAAATAGATGCAGTGGATGACCGCAGTGGATGACCAGCAGTGGTTCATGTGTCTCACAGTGCTGTTACGCGTTCCACGTCGTCGCAGGAGTTGTCGGAATTTTCATTGTGTCAATGTCACAGCACGTACGGGACCCGCTCTCCGGGTTTAATTTCAGAGTTTGCCATCTCTTAGATGAGTTGCCATCCAAGGTTAACGGGTCCCGTCTACCCCGGGGTGCTGGGGATGTTTCTGCTTGTCTAGGCTGGGGATTGAACTCCAGTCCACAAGCTTTGGATTGGCTCAGTTTAAAACACTCGACCACCTTAGTTTAACACTTTCAACTGTCTTATGTAAGAAACTTCAACAATCTCCATACCACCAGATGAAAGCAAACAAATGACCTAAAATAATATTGAGGTCCCTCGGAATTCTAAAGCGTAATTGCCATTAATTATGTCCAGGTGGATCAACGGGCCGGAATGTTGAAAATGGAAAAACTTCACTGGTCTATTAAATATAATATGAATAAATAAAGATCGGACCAAGAGTCAAACCCAACACACCACCCCCATTTCACACACCACCTGCGACTAAAACATGAGGGTCTTTCTCGATTTTTGGCTAAGAAGTGGGTTAAAAAAAGTGTGTGTGGTTATTTATTTTGTGTGTGTGGGGGTGGGGGAGTGGAGAGAAGGGCTATTCATTGAATGTTTAGTTTGGGTAGTCATGGATTGTAAGTGAATAGTTTGGATAGTGTTGGATAGTGGTGGATGTTAAGAGTGTTGTTGCGTATCGTTACATGGTTGTCACAGAACGCATGGTATCGTTAGGGTGCGTCTCGCACTTATGGTCACATACCAAGTGGTGTTGGTCTTATTGTGACTAATACAGGGCCACAGCTCTCTGTGATGGTTCACTAGTCCGGCAGTTGAGGACAACAGCGAAGAATACACAAGCCACTAATAAATCCTCAAACAACTCCTCAGCAACAATTATAAAGCAAATAGGTATTGATG
Source organism: Omphiscola glabra (assembly GCA_964017045.1). Classification (NCBI taxonomy): domain Eukaryota; kingdom Metazoa; phylum Mollusca; class Gastropoda; family Lymnaeidae; genus Omphiscola; species Omphiscola glabra. The sequence goes on along the minus strand of OZ024794.1, from coordinate 19,150,276 downwards.
AATAGAGTGAAACAAATCAAGAAATGGCTCTTTCCTAACTCTAACGTCTACCCCTTCGTCTATCTCTGTATACTACCACTACGTCTATTACATCAGACTGGCCGTCCTAACTCAACTGTCTATATCACGCGTTCTGTCTTATACACTATTCTCTACCTCCACAGGTGGCCCAGAAATGCTATTACCACATCCCTGACCATTCATTTCCGATCAATTAGAAACTTCTACAGTTAACCCCAAAATTATCATGCGAAGTCTGGAAGGCCCGAAACATAATATTATGGAAAGAAACAAACCCCTCTTCCTTAAAGATGTGAGAATATGTTAGCCTTAATCCCCCTCCCCCCTCCCTTAACACTTTCCAATCTTAAAATCACAGCAATTTCTGTCCACCCTATGTTACCTGAACAACAACATAGCTCTGTTCTGCACCCCCACCCCAGTCATTTCTGACATATGTCCCCGCTTCAAGAAATATTTCAATAACTAAAAAAAATTCAATACTAGCCAACAAATAACTATCCAATAATCGATACCATGCTTCCCTTTCTAAATCCGCCGTCTAGTCTCGTGTCGTCTACTTCAAACGTTGTCACAGTATCATCAGTTATAAACATGGTGATCAATACACCAGGCACGAAAAAAAAGGCTCAATGGCTTCCACCTCAGATGCCTGCGCCGCATCCTTGACATCAAATGGCAAGAAAAAGTCCCCAACACGGATGTCCTGTCTCAAACAAATATGTGCAGCGTACAAGCCATTTTAATCCAAAGACGCCTCCGCGCGCTTGGGCACGTCAAGCGAATGCGACCTGGTCGCATACCTAGGGACGTGCTGTACAGCGAGCTGGCGACAGGGAAAAGGTCAGTAGGACGGCCTCGTCTCAGATACTTAGACATATGCAAAAGAGAAGGTGGCCAACATCAACATCTCAAATTGGGAGGACCTGGCGGAGGATCGATCCACAGGGCGGGGCATCGTGAAGGAAAGATCACTACGTGCGAAAAGGTCTACAGGGCGGAAGCAGCTGTAAAGAGAGCGCAGAGTGTCAACTTCTATGTCCTCAGGATTGGATCATTCAATCAAGTTCTTCCAATAATTCCATCATTAGTAACAATAACAACTCAAGTCCTTTTCATAACTATATATAACTTTAATTATCAGGAAACACAAGGCACTTCATAAGGTTCTACAACATCGCTATTCAACATCCTTTTGTCCAACCGCCATCTACATTCCACCCTCTACACTACACTCAACTAATGCGTCACTTCCCCTACCCAAATACGTCATAACATTCACGCACAATATACAACGCTACATGTATACTCTCTAACTCAACATGATTTACTTACAAACATAACTACATTTATTTCATACCCTTGACACAGAGAAAGGCCAGAAAACACTGCTCCACCGCATTCGTGTGTGGGACATGAAAAAGAGACTGCCACTCAAGGATCGGTCTCACTAGCCACACCAAGAGCTGCAATCAGAAAAGATAAATATATCTTCTCTCGTAGACGGAAAGATGTCATATACATACATACATTTGCATACATACTATGAACATAAAAATAACATACAAGGCACACGTATTTACAACTGATTTTCCTTCGTTAACATCCGCTCCTTCTTAGAATATTAGATCAAAATCTCCTCTAAAAATACAAATATAAATCAATGTTAAAAAAAACTCAGTTATAAAGGTTACCGGAAATTTGATCGAAAGAAATTTGGTCGACAGAAAATTGATCGACGGAAATTTGATCGAATGGAAATTTGGTCGAATCTTTTTTTCAGTTCACACGTTAAAATGTTCGTCAAATTTCTATTTGAACGCACTATACTATACAGTAAAGCAAAATAATGCGTTCAAAAAGAAATTTGACGCAAAGTCACCGTTTGCATTCTTTCCAGCAGTCGTCGAGTTTGCCGAAATAGCGTCGACTCTACATTCATAATTCCAAATGGTGTTCTCAACAAATTAGTAATGACGAACAGAAGACACGTTTGCTGATTTCTGAGATATACTTAGGTTCCACGGGAATCTGCCTTGGTCGACCTTCCTGAAATATTTAGCTTCAAAACTGGATCACTGGGGGAGTGGTTAAATGCCGGTTGGGGCTGGCGGGGGTGCGCTGGGGTTGACTGCATGAGCTTCGGCTCGATAGTTTGCCGATTTGTTAAACAAGATTAGATTAGCTTCTGAAGTGTTATGGAATATTTCTTTCGGTTATGTCACTGGCACTGAGTCAAACACATTATTCTTGTTTACGCCTTGATAGTCAACACAGACTCGGTTTGAGCCATCGTTTTCTTCACCACAGCCACGGGTTGTGCTCTTGCTGATTAACTCCAATCTCTGCATTTCATACAGCTCAGACTTGAGGGTATCATGGAGGACATAAGGAATCGGAGATGTCTTCGTTCGGATGGGAACATCTGATGTCAGTTTGATGTAGTGTACACTAACAAATTAGTGGCCTGTGGGCGTTCAGTAAAGATCATCTGATATTCTTTTATTAATGCGATGATTTGTTGACGCTGTACGGAAGTTAGCTGCTCGCCACACAGTACTTCTTTGATGTGACTCTTTCTGTGACCACACCCCAAGTTCAAGGAGAACCAGGGCGCATCTACTTCCGTCATACTTCATTATTCACCCCCCTCCCCCATCTTCGATATCAACACAGTCAATATTTTCAAACAACTGCTTCTTTGCCTTGTTCTGTGCCGCGAGACATGTATTATTTGAAGAGGTTTGCATAAAATGTCTTCTTATTTCCTTTCATACTTACTCAATAGTCAGAGAGGCCCTTCGACTTTGGTAGTTTCATCATATGGTCCCTTCCACTGTATCAATAACTTGTTTAACTTAGGTGGCGTCAGCACCAGAACCTTGTCAACTACCAAGAACTATCTATCACCCCCCCTATCTTAGTAGTGTTTACATCTTCCATCAGCTCTATCATAGTAGTGTTTACACCTTCCATCAGCTTTCCTTCGCTCCTCTTGATCTAACATGAGTGTGTCGTCGAGCTTTTGTCTTAGATTAACTGTGTCCTGGTAGATGATTCTCACTTCTTCATCTTGAATAGTATGGGTCCACATCTGTCCTCTCTGTGATGGTTCACTAGTCCAGGCGTTGAAGAAAACGACGAAGAACACACAGGTCCTTTATAAATCATCAAACAATTCCTCAACAGCAATTATAAAGAAAATGTGTATTGATGAATCTAGTGCAACAAGTCCAGTAATGACTCTTTCCTGGCTCTAACGTCTATCCTTTGGTCTATCTCTGACTACTACCACTACGTCTGTCGCTTCGGACAGATCGTCCTAACGCAACTGTCTATGCCACGAAGAGTTCCATCTTATATACTATTCTCTACCTCCATATGTGGTCCAGAAATGTTATCTATAAAACATCCTTGACCCTTCATTTCCGGTAAATTTGGAACGTCCGCAGTTAACCGAAAAATTATCATGCGACGTCTGGAAGGCCACCAAACATAATATTATGGAAAGAAACAATCCCTCTATCTCATGATCCGAGAATGTTTTTACCTTAACCCCGCTCCACCACCACCACCACTTAACTATTCCTTTTCCAAAATCAAAGTAATTTTCGTCCGCACTATAGGTTACCTGAACAACAATGGAGCTTTGTTTTGTACCCCTGCCCCAGTCATTTGTGCCAGTGATTGCGTACGTTATACTTGTTTTAAGATTGAGCTCTTCTGTTAAACAACACGTAACAAGCGACTGAAATTCAGTCTTCAAAGAAAAACGCTACGAAAGCAAGTGATATTAATATGTTTAATTAAATTATATAAAGAATACAAATCAAATAGACACAAAATAAAAATTATATTAACTTACAGTACAACAAATGGAAAGGTATGATCCTCCAAAGCTACAAATATTGATACACCCACACATACAAATAATTAAATTTAATAAGCCTCCTATAAGTATAAACATTAATTCAATGTCGAGGATGATTAGCCAAAACTTTTCTTCCGGCTTGGAAAGTTGTCACCGTATTTATGGGTGAAATTTAGAACTCTTCAGTATTTTAGAACTTGCATCACCCGATAGCATTCTTTAGTACAAATTATTACAAAGTATCCAAACGTCTACAGCTCTTTCCCAATCAAGGGAGGGGTGGGTAAAAATGAATAGCATTATACATTTAATCAGTTACATTAATATCAACACAAAAAATGAGAGATAAGGTTGAAGGCTTTTGGTGAATAACAACAAGGCATCATACACCTTTTCTCTTTAAGCTAAAAGAATTTACATTTTTTTCTGCAAAATTCTTATTTTTTCCATGAAATAATTTTAATAAAACTAAAATAAAATACATTTGTTTCATACCTAATTTTTAAAAAAAAAACAGTTACATTTATTTCATTCTACAGTAAAATATTAATTTCTGGGCAAAGTCCTTTCAGAAAAAAACAAAGATGCATTTGCAAGTGAACCCTATAGATTTTCGTTTACAACAGACTAAACTAATTGTAGCACCTTTAATAGCAAGATTCATTCTAATAAACCAGCATACAACATTAAGATTCACAATCACTTTAAAGATATTGAGACGAAGTTAATTACTTCTGAGCATGGCTGAAAGATATAAACAAGTGTGCTCCTGAGGTTATCCTTAAAGTGCATAGTTTTCCTTGATCACGTGCCAAGATAATCGGGTGGCCATTTCCATGAACAAACAACTTTATTGGTATTATCGGTGGAGAAATGAATGAATCTAATCACGAATGAATACATCAGTGTAAGCGCCCGTGGTCCTTGAAACTTGTTTGTATTTAAAGTTGCAATGGGTCATGGACTATGTACAATACTGATGATGGTCTATATGTAATAAGCTGATGATGGATTGTATGTACAATAGTGAGGATGGACTATATGTACTATAGTATTGATGGACTATATTTACTATAGTGATTATGGACAATATTTACTATAGTTATAATGGGCTTTGTGTACTATAGTGATGATGGTCTGTATGTACTATAGCCATGAAAAACTATGTACTATAGTGAGGATGGTCTATATGTATTATAGCCATGATGAACTATGTACTATAGTGATAATAATCTATATGCACTATAGTGATGATGGTCTATATGTACTATATGATCATGAACTATATATACTATAGCGATGGTGAACTTTGTGCTATAGCCAAGATGAGCTATATACTTAAGTGATAAAGGACTATTTGTTCTATACTGATGATGGGCTATATGTACTATAGTGATGATGGACTATATGTACTATAAAAATGATGGAGAATATGTACTATAGCGATGAGGAATAATGTAGTATTGCGATTATTATGTTGTGTAGACGAAGCGTTTTCGTCATCTTTCCCCGTGAATGATATCTAGCTGACACCAAGTTCGGAACCGCATTTAGGGTGTGGCTAATTAAAAATAGTCTCCCTTGACCTTCTTTAAAACTAAATAAAATCTATAGCCTGTATTACTAGAATTCTGTAGAAAAATTCAGTCGAAACAGGAAAGGAATACAACATGTAGGACCGTTCTAAAATTGCCTCTGAAACAGGCTTTTATATATATATATATATATATATATATATATATATATATATATATATGCCTAGAGAGATATTTGGTTATGACTATTACGTCTCATTACGAGACGAAGATTTGTATAGTTATACTAATATCTATGAGTGTGTCCACCTTTTTTCAATACTGTACCTTTTACAACATTGTATCTTCCTCAACATTGTACCAATACAAGCCATCATTATACTGTAAGTCAATAGCTTTAGCTGTTTCTTTCTTTTTTTTTGTTTTGATTTTGTAAATTATAATTAACCTAATAAAATTATTACATTCTAATTAGCCCTAGTTTGGGTATCGTTTCTTTATTATTGTATTTAGTTTATGTTATCGTCTTTTGTTGCGTACTGTTTGTCAACGAACCATTTAATTAAACAAGAGATATAATTCTCTAATCTGACAACGTTACGTAACAACTGTAGCGATCGTGGACTATGTGCTATACCAACGATTAAATATTTACTTTAGTGATCATAAATTAAGAACTGTAGCTATCATGAATTAAGGACCATAGCTATCAAGAATTAAGTACCAGAGCTATCATGGAATAAGGGCTACACCAGGGCAAATTCAAAGTCTGATAATATTTTTACAACACTTGGGAATAAGAAAACTGCAAAACGAAAGGCCTTAGACAGTAGCGCTTTATGCCCCTGTTTACCATATATCCTTCTAAACTCTTCTTGACCCCGGCAAAAGGGCACGAGCACTTTCCACAACAACAGAGGGAACCGACGATGCCAAACATGCGCTTAGTTTCCCTGAGCATGGAGTCAAAGTACAATCCGATACCTAGGAATGTACGAAAACATTATTGTGGATACGCCAAGCCGTAAATCATGGTACAAGTCAAACTACATCTGCTATGGGGCAGGAATATCTGATGAAAAAAAATGAAATCACACCCTAAACATAGAAGTCTTTCAAAATAGACGTTGGTGAAAAGGAAGACGTTTCATATAGAAGTCTTCCAAAACAGACATTACTGAAAAGGAAGACGATTCATATAGAAATCTTCCAAAATAGACATTGCTGAAAAGGAAGACGATTCATATAGAAATCTTCCAAAATAGACATTGCTGAAAAGAAGACGTTTCAAATAGAAATCTTCCAAAATAGACATTGCTGAAAAGGAAGACGATTCATATAGAAATCTTCCAAAACAGACATTGCTGAAAAGGAAGACGATTCATATAGAAAACTTCCAAAATAGACATTGCTGAAAAGAAGACGCTTCATATAGAAGTCTTACAAAATAGACATTGCTGAAAAGAAGACGTTTCATATAGAAGTCTTACAAAATAGACATTGCTGAATAAGTGCCTGGAAATGGCTTAAAAACAAGTTGGACACGATCTCAGTATTAAAGCCGTAGAAATAAATTATTACAGCAACGTAGATATTCTGACTGAAGGAGTTTTAAAATGCAACTTCCACATTGTGTGCAAACATAACGTCTACAATGTTTTAATTCCCCCTTAACGCAAATAATTTGGTTTTGGAAAAGACAATAATGGCGGGCGATTTTAATGTGTAATCCCCTGATAAAAAAAAACTGCTATTTTGGTACTTGAAGGAAGAGTACACGACAGAAAGGGGAGTAAACCTTTACATAAACATAGGGGGACACTATAGGGGGATAAAATAAAGTGCATTTGTGAAAAGAAAAAAGTAAATGTTTTTTTTTCTTTATCTTTTTTTTAAAGAATACAATTCCCTGGAAGAAATTGTATTATACTTTACATTCAGTAGCGAAGTTACTTTACATTCAGTAGGGAAGTTACTTCATATTTAGTATTGAAGTTACTTTACATTTAGTAAGGAAGTTACTTTACCTTCAGTAGCGAAGTTACTTTACATTCAGTAGGGAAGTTACTTTACATTCAGTAGCGAAGTTACTTTACATTTAGTAGGGAAGTTACTTTACCTTCAGTAGCGAAGCTACTTTACATTCAGTATGGAAGTTACTTTACATTCAGTAGCGAAGTTACTTTACATTCAGTAGAGAAGTTACTTTACATTCAGTAGGGAAGTTACTTTACATTCAGTATCAAAGTTACTTTACATTCAGTAGGGAAGTTACTTCATGTTTAGTATTTAGTATTGAAGTTACTTTACATTCAGTAGGGAAATTACTTTTCAATCAGTACTGAAAATTCTTTACATTCAGTAGCGAAGTTATATTACATTCAGTAGTGAAGTTACTTTACTTTCAGAGTGAAGTTACTTTATATCCAATAGTGAATATATACTACTTTTAATTAAGTTTTGAATATTATGTGTTGAGATTATCAGAATTATTTCAAGTGTTTTATCCTACTTTAACTCCGATATCGGTAACAAGGAAAGATGAAAATTTCATATCGAAAACACGTGGTTACCTTGTCAAAATCGTGTCATTGCTTTACGTCAACATTATGTGTACTCATGGGCCCCTCAAGGTTTCTAGGATCCCTGGCTTAAGCCACATAAGCTTTACGGAAAATATGAATTATGCTGTAGAACAGATCTCTTGACCCAAGTGCTTGCAATGCCGTCATGGTATTCAGTGTTTCTTTCAGAAATTTTCCCCCAACGGGGGGGGGGGGGGGGGGGGGGGGAATTTAAAATGTTCGGGGGCAAAGTGCCAGGTGTCAGTGTCCAGAGGCGTAGCTAAGGGGTGGCAGATGGGACATATGTCCCTTTGCGCCAGACAAGCGGGGGCATCTAATGGGCTATAGTGTTAATGGATGAAAATAATAGGTTTCAGAGTTTAGCTGGGGGGGGGGGGGGAGTTAAAATGAATATTGTCCCTTGTCACCAAAGGCTCACGTCAGTGACGCAAAAGGGGGGGGGGCGAACATTTGGTCTTCCCAGGTGTCATTTTTTCTTTAGATAGAGCGGCGGAATTTCCGGACATCTGCAGAGTTTCTATCAAGAAAGGTAGCTCGGCAAAAATTTAACCCACCTAGGGTAGCACTAACACTAGGCACGCCGCTGGACAGTGTATATATCAGCACCAAAATTGGTTGTCATGGCAATTAATTTTTATCGGAAGTAGGGCAGCAGAAAATGTGTGATTATTTAGCATTTTGGAGTATACATGATTCGAATGTTTTGATAAGACTATCATTGATCCGGGAATATCATTTTTCAAGCGTCAGAGGAGACAGACGTAAACTAATTTCATTCTGGTTGTGGTGCGCCGAAGAAAATCATTTGACACAAGATTAGATTTAACCCCATAAGTCATACTGATCGACGTCAAGAAAAAAAAAAAGGTGGGGGGGGGGGGAGCAGAAATTAATGAATCCGAAAAGTCTTGAGCAAATGTGAAGGCAGGGGTCACCTTAATTTAAAAATAATAAATTCAAAATGCAGTGATGCACATCTTTATTTTTATTTTTCTGTATATTAAGGGCCCACGATCAATTTATTGATCATTATGGCTCCTATGAATGTAGATGGGATTTGCAATGTTTCTGTGCTTGGTGTTGATGAGGATATGTCACTAGTAACAAGAGTAACTTAGTGAGGGTATCATGTATCTTTCAGACAATGTGTGAAGGGGCATTTCAGACGTTCATATATTTACTGTTAGATGTCTCGTAGAAAAATGCTAAGAATACAACATCAACATACACCAACTATATGTGGACTACAAATCAGCTTATGATAGCATAGACAGGAAATACATAAACGATGCTCTGCTGGAACTTGGAGTCCTTAACAATTTTACCCGACTCATACATATGACGATGGATAACTCCAAAAGTAGAATCAAAGTAAAGAGACAGTACTTGAGGGAGTTCCCAATTAATCAGGGCCTCAGACAAGGAAATCCGTGTATCCTTTTCAATATCACTTTAGAAAAAAGCATTAGAAACATACGTGTGAGCACCTGAGAGGTGGTACAGAACAACCATAAGGAACTTTATAAAGCCAGCCACTGCGATACCTGGCATACACAGACGATATAGCGCTACTTGGTAGAAACAGCATTGATGATATAATTAAAACTTTCAGGGAACTTTAAGATGTCACGGTCAAAGCTGGTCTTGATGTAAATAATGTCAGGAAACACGCACTGATGACAACATCGATATGAACAACTACACCTTTGAGAGGGTAGCTACTTTCAAATATCTAAGGGTGACTATAAATAAGCAAGAGGAAATACATTCGGAGGTGCAAGAAAGAATAACAGCATTCAACCGTTCTTATTTCAATTTACAACAGCTACTTCAAAGCAAAAACCTAGCTAAGGGAACAAAGAAGGCAAAATACACCACTATCATAAGACCAGTAGATACTTAAGCAAGTGAGACTTGGTTCCTACCAGAAAAGCAGAGAACTTGCTAAATATATGACCCGATGATAGACAATTTTGTTTTGGGAATCCGTACAAACCAAGAGCTATATCAATTGTACAAATACCCATCCATAGTCACAACAATATAAAAAAAAGGCAGACTGCCCTGGGCAGAACACATTGAAAGGATGCCGGATTCTGGAGCAACAAAAACGATCTACAGGCAGAAACCTAGGGGCAGGGGGCTCACCGGTCGACCAAGACTGAGATGGAAGGCGATTTAGAGAAGGACTTACAAAAGTTGGGGTTCGCACATGGAGATGTAAAACGATGGTTCGATCCGAATGGAAGAATGTGGTGGAGCAAGCCAGGGCCCTACATGGGATGAAGCGCGACTGATGTAAATATTTCAGACTTTTGGGTGGGAAGCGCTAGAAATAACCATAATAACAGGACATCACTAACTCTTCCACCAGCAGAATATTAAATAAATTCAGTCCAGTTGGGAGCCCTTAGGGCAGCGGTTCTCAACCTTTCTAATGCCGCGACCCCTTAATGCAGTTCCTCATGTTGTGGCGACCCCCAACCATAAACTTATGTTCGTTGCTACTTCTTAACTGTTATGTTGCTTCTGTTATGTATAGTAATGAAAATATCTGATATGCAGGATTTATTTCCATGGTTACAAATTGAACATAATTCAAACATGGTAATTAATCACAAAAAACAATAGATAATTATAAATTGTGAACTATTTATTTATAACAACAAATAAATGAGACTTTGTCTTGAAGCATGGTGTAGCATGGGTAACAGTCTTAACATAACTACAGTAAACTACACTGCTACATTTTGCGACAGTATGCGTAAAATGCCAACGTCAGTGCGAAGGTTGAGCTTGCTTCTTTTTTACCAGATCAGAAATGCTCGGGGCAGTTTTTGCAAGCGCACAACGAAGATCATATTCCACAACAATCTACTTCTGTATTTAGACTTGATTACCATGTCATCTAGTCTTCTTTGGACAGTGTCGTTAGATAAAGGATTTTGTACTCAATTTCGTAATAAATTTATCTCCGATCATAATGCGAACAATGTTTTTGGCCGCTGGCAGAAATAAATCTTCAGCAGTGGTGTGAGGTTTCATAGCTCTGGCGATTCTGAGTGCCTCCAAATATGAAGCTTCAACGGCAGCTACGTTTTGTTTTTGGTACTTGCGCCTCCAGTTTCGAGTCTGGCTTTCTGGAGTTCATCAGCTTTACTTCTAAAATAGTTGGTATCTTTGCCGGCAAAGCTTGGATGCTTAAAATTGCTATCAAATGGCTTGTTCGGCTTCATAGATTTGGCTTATAAAACTTCACAACAAATAACACATTGCGGTTTATCAATCCCTGTTGTAATTATTGAGGTAAAACTATACTGCAAATAATCCTCCTTGTATTTTATTTTCTTAACTTTCTTCTCTACACGATCCATTGTCACGGGATAGTTTGCTAAAAGATGGTATATTAAAGATTTCAGTGTAAAAAATAGACATGTAACATTTTGAAGAAGAAGGGATTTTAAAGTTTGAAAGTATCCAACATATTCTCAAGTAAAAATACAATTCTATAATTTGCCTCTATTTAGTGATACCATTTAACTTTTAAAATATATCAGTTACTAGATATTTTGTGACAGCTTTTTACAGTTTATTATCAGACTGACTCAATATTGTGACTTGTCAACTTTTCCCACTGAAAATTGAAATTTATTAATTTAACTATATTTTATGTTTTTTAAAAGCCAATTACATGTCTTATTCCTCACTTATTAAACTTAAGTGACCTCTCTAAATAAGAAAACAAATTGTGGCCGAAATAAAAAACAATTATTTTTCAAAAAAACGTATTTTTTTATTTTATCTGAAGCAGTGTACAAGCCACTGAGATCTTGTACAAGCCACTGAGATCTTGTACAAGCCACTGAGATCTTGTACATTGGTGTAATTTCCGTGTAATGACTCAATGATATTGTAATAAATTATATCAAGTTTATACTTTCACAGTGCCATTATCATTCAGCTTATTGTAAATTCTAAGTGACATATAAGTAATATGACTCATTATGACCTTGAACTGGTACTGAAATTTATGGAATAGGCTTATGTTATGCTTTTTTACACATACACTAGCATCAGTCATTACTCAGTTCACTGTAAGACTTTTATTAATAACGTAAAAGATAAGGGCCTGCATTTTCAATAACAATGAAAACATAGAGATATTTTATAAGGTGTTTAACAGCCTTTAGTCAGATGTGACTAATTACAATTGTTTAAAATGATTGACAATGACTATGTTGTAAATCATTGTAATGCTCTCATCAATCAATGGTCAGAATCAAAAGAAGGCGTGAAGCAGTAGACGAGCATACTTTTTATTTTGCGTTTTATTAATTTTTTTGCCTTTATAAGGCAATCGTCGTTCATCAGGGGCAATTTTTAACAGACACGAAACTTAGTACCACAGCATGTTGAGCTTGGGCAAAATAGTACTGACTGCAGGTGAGGGCTACTGAAACTGATTAAACTTAATCCTAAACTTTCCTCTCAGTACACTGCTTCTAATCACATAAAACTTGAACAGTAACTATCTTTACCCCATGTATTATGCCTGGAAAGACTCTGCTTCCTAAACCGATATTTACTTTTGCCTTTAAATGTTCACTTTAAATTCATCGTAGATAACAATAGTAGCATTTATTGTTTGGTGTAATTTCAGCATCTGACATTTGACCTATATTCTTTATTTATTTACGTTTTCTTTACTTGCCATTGGTTAAGCGCATCACTTGATATTAAAGGAGGTAACTTTGAGGTGTTTTTTTCTACATTTTCACTGGACTTGTCAGATTCGTCTATTGTGTGCCCTATTTATAATCCGCGATTACCCGTAAACCAGCTGATTTGTGCTGTAGTTTTCACTGTAGGTTTAAGCTTTATTAAATTGGTGACATTTCTGGTGACATTTCTGGTTTTTCAGCTGGACCAAATCAATCGGTTTCTAAGAATATCATCATCGGAAATGTGTGTTTTCCAATGGTCCTTGGCGACCCCCACGAAAGGGTCTCGCGACCCCCAAAGGTTGAGAACCGCTGCCTTAGGGTATGTTTTTTTATCAAGAGATACTCCATAGCTTAGACTCGCCCCTTAAAATTTTATAGGCCCCGAAATTGTTTTGATAAATTCAAAATGCAAGAAGGTATTTATTTTACATACCGTAGTTAAATTTAGTTTCGCATCATTAAACTCTTAATTGTAGAGCAACGGGAGAGATGCTAGTTAAGATTTGATGTGTCATTTGACCTAAGAGCCATCGTGTGAAGTCTGCAACCCGTATAGCTGCATGGGGCCTCGTATATTTTAGGGGCTTAAAGCTGGGTTGTAATTACATTAAACTATCAACTTTTACTGCTAGGTAGGGAAGGACAAAACCGAAAAGTAGCACGGGTGCCACAAAAAGTCAAGCGACGTCTTTGCTTGTCTAAGTATGTTATGCAAACATTATTTTTTAAATTGAAAAGTAATGTGTTTTTAAAGTTATTATTTTAAAATATTTTTTGGGTCAACTACATCAAAATAATAAATTTACTATAATATATTTTTAAAATTTTAAAAAAGAATTACTACCAAAAAAAGAAATGCTAAAATAGTTTTCCATTTTGAACGAAAAAGAAAATATAACAACATACGTTTATTTCTAAATATTTCCAAGTTTCACCAAAGTCAAAAAGAAAAAAAAGAGCTTTACTGTACAAAAGGCTATAGACTACATCTTTATGGGTTTTCAAAATTTTTATTATTTATAAATCATATGTAGCCTACATAATTGTTAAGAAGTCATGACTTATTTACAAAAGACATCATATATTTATTAATGTGTGATTTCTTTCGTATAAAATTAAAGTTTAAATTCTCAATATTCAGTTGATTGAAATGTTGATTAAGATTTTTAAAGTACTATAATTTGCTTCAGATCATTACATCTTGCCTCTTCGATATTATACTTTAAAACAATTTTTTTTACCAATTCTATAGAATTTTTTTTTAACTACTACCAAAAATGGCATTTACAAGATAGTCAAAATACTCGATTTTTTTTTATTCGTTGTTTAAATGTATATATTCTTTCTACTGGATTATCATCTTAAAATAATTTTTTTTAATAATTCAAACAGCTGCGGAAGATTGTTTATTATTATCATATTAACAGAGGAAAGTCGTTGGGGATTTGTTAAAAAATAGACTTTTAAAAACAAAATCATTTTACTCTGTTCCCAAAACTGTGTTAAAAAAGTAGAAACGCTCTCGTTTTAATAATTATTGAGTTTAAGTCCACTATTTGTATGCAACCGGTAAATTCCTAATTTTTTGTTTAAAAATTATTATTATTATTATTTTTTTTTTAAGTTTTCATTTTATCTAAGTCAGTATACATGTATGGAATCTACTACATTAAAATATTTGCTACTACATTCAATTTATAGACATTTATATTTATATATATGTAAAGGTAGTTTGATACAGTGTTATTATAAAGTCTTTCAACTTGTGCAGCTGCAAAAATTTCATTAAATAAAAGTTACCGATATATGCGAATAAGAAAAAGTAAGATTTAGCTTATGATCAGGAGCAGCCAATTTTTAAAACAATACGATATTTATAATCCATTTCTGCGAGCCTGTAACAAGATTAACCTGAACAATAAATATCGAACAAAGCGATATTTTATTTATTTCCAATAATTGTAATCGATGAAAGACACTAATTACAATTACTTTTAAAAATTTTATAAAAATTAAATTTAGAGTAGTTTTTAAACATTTTCCCCCCGGGGGGGGGGGCAATTGACTTTCTCCGAGGGGTTAGTGCCCCCCCCCCCGGAGGTATGCCTGAAAGAAACACTGATGGTATTGAAGGTATTGCCATGGTGGCGGGCGGGGCAAGATGATTCAGATATTTTGTATTAATTTTTTTGTCTCTTTTTTCACTGACCCAGTTAACTGAAGGATTATGTGTTTTTAGCAACATTTATTCTAGTCAGGAGAACTGTCGAAAATAATGGAAGATTCTGGATAAAACGGGAAGGCAAAACAATGTGTTAGGTGGTTCGAGAGACCTTAGTAGGAAATGCCTATAAAAAGGGCTGACCTATAGAGAGGAGGAGAGATTTTTCTTTTGATCACGAGATATACTGTGTCTAACTTTGTTGAGTGTAGAGTTTTCTATTTCCTCATACAATTTTGTGCTCATTGTATTTTTATACACAGGACCGGTACCAACAAAACTGTAAGTTTATAATTTCATTCATATTTCTCTTGCTGTTATTATTTAATTGAAGTTCACAAATTAAAAAGTTATTAATTGTAATTAGCTCTGGCCTTGATTGTCGTTTTATTTCATATTATTTTAAAACTTTGGTAGCGTCCTTTATTATGGACTGTTTCTATAACGAGCCATAGTCTAAAATTAAGATATTAAATTCTCAATTCATAACGGTCCGTAATACTGACATTGTAGTTTTCATTTCTTTTCATCTCCGCTGTTGTAAAATTACGTCTTTGAAATCATCCCTTTCATGATTACTACCCTACGAAACTTTTACGTCTAGAGTTTTTTTCTCCATACTTATTCCTTTATTCCTTATAATTCTAAAACCTCAAAACAAATTTTTGACCCCCCTTGTCGCTGGCACCTTAAAAGGCGCGGGGCCCCTAAGAGGCAGGGAAGACTGAAGCACATGTCTCGTTGGCCTTTTGGTTAATCCGGACTTGCAGAGACTTAAACTCTCTTCACCACCCCCTCCTCCACGCCCCATAAAGACTGCCTCGTAGTCATGGGGATAGATTAAAGGTTTCTCAAAGATCCTTTCTCAATCCCCAAATTTAGCTGTCTTCCCCCCTATCCCCATGGACAGTTCCTCAAACAAACTTTGGTCTGATTTGTATAGTACACTGCTTTTGCCCAGCTTCAATCGTTTCTCAAGCTCTGACATTAAGCTAGGAAAAGACTCAGCAGTCCAATGAGTGGTAAAAAGTGTCATCGCTCACTATTCAAAAGCGTGTAATTATATAGGAAATCTTCCTGCCTTGTAGAAAGTTTCTTTACAGCCGAGAGAAGGATTGCCGTGAACATCATAAGGAAGATGTCACAGTTCTAAAATCAGTCTTGAGGATTTCATATTCTTAGAGTTATATGAATTTAGTTCATAGTTCTCTCAGAAATGTTGTTAGTTTTGTAGTCTGTAGCCGGAACGTCTCCGGACAGGCAACCAATATTTAACATGTTTGAAAGACATAATGTATGTCAACAGAAAGTGAACCAATCCGATGAAGTCATTACCGAATGAAAGACAAAAGGAAGGAAGCAAGTCAGGAAACTATGTATCCGATCTGCAATAAGAATAAATAATGAGATATATATTATTTATATTACATTACATTCTCTATTATGGCTCCGGCAAGCACTTTAAATGCCTGCCGCATCTGCTGGGCATTGCCGCAGACAAGACTTTCGACTTGGACTTCTGGGGGTGTTAACAAACCCGACACTCACTGGTGTCCAGCACGTGGCTAGCAAGTGCACTACCGTCTCGGGTGCCTTAATCTTAATAGATAATAATCATCGAATGTTAAACATTTTGTTTAGAGTGTTCTCATTCAAGACCACTGACACAGAAGTATGTGTACCGGCTTTTTCCTCAACCATACATGCCTACATGTGCTCCATAAAATATGTAAATTTTCCCGAGGAGTATTGCCAATAAGTATATAAGAGGCCTATAGGGTGTGATACACTTTGCAGATATCATGCACACACGTTCAATGTAGATGGCGTGCCATGTTTATGGAATATCAATACACTTCCTGGTCAGCATAAAGATGGAAAGCCCTTGAAAAAAATAGAACCGCGTAAGTTACCAAAGAACGATTTCTTTGATTAGTAAAAAGTCTTCTAGGAAATAGAAATTGGGCCCTGTACTCAGCTCCCACAGAAGCAGCAGACAAAAAGGAAAAAAAGACGCTCCTGTAGTCCGCTGCCTCCATCCAGCCAAACTTAACACACGAGTATTAAATAAAGTAATGAAAATCGTCAAAGAAGTTAGTGCAAAGGAAGATAAAACGCGTTTACACACTGCATACCAAATTACTATGAACTATGGGGTAAGATCTCGAAGGGCATAAACATATTTTTTGGAGAGAAGAGAGCTTAATGTGTTGGTGCAGTGGTCGGCAAACGGCGCTGCTCTTTAACGACCTGAGTGCGGCTCGGCCAGTCAGCCAGAAATCGTGTTTGACCCCGCAAAACAGGGTCCTTTACAGGTTCCTGACAAGAAATTCGGCTCACAAATGTTTTGGCTCTTTTGACTAAGGAGTTTGCCGACTACTGGGTTGGTGCATATCATGTCCGCTATCATATTATTTGTGGTTGTCACGGTTTGACTAAGTTAATATGGATCGGATTACGTCAGCGTGAATTGAGAGGAAAGAAATTATTCAGTTTAAAAGTATACATTTTATTTTAAAAATTATATCATTGGGTTTGTTTTAATTAACCCTATTTAACTTACTGCAATCGAGTTTAGAAACAACAAACATGATTTTTGAACCAACCCAAACTGGTAAAAGTAGGCGGCAAGCTACTATATTTTACAAACATTTCAACGAATCCCATAATATGCAACACAAAGTCTTTGACAGGTTCACAGAAGCAAAAGTTATTATGTTCTGTGAAAAAATACCTCAACTAAAGATTTTGTTTTCCAAAAAAAAAAAAATTCCGGCTCACGTTCTAAAATATTCATTTTAAAAGCCTAATTCCCTTAGATCAGTCTTCTTCTTCTATATATTGAGTGCCCACGATTAATGTATTGATAATTCTGGATCAGTTTTGAGGCCCCACGATCAATGTATTGATCATTCCGGCTCAGTTTTGCCACAAAAATCAGAAGTCTTTATCTTTGCATGCTTGTCAGTAAAGAAATTGGCCAAATAGCAAGATATCCGAAACCTCTTTACAGAATAAATTATTTCAGTTTTAATTTCTTTTTCATTCCCTCGAATGGGATGAGATTTAAATGGACAGTCAACTCCAGATACCAATCGTTGTCTTCTGACAAGTTTCATTACCCGCTGGCAAGTATCAGACAGCGCTTGGGAAAGCAATGCGTTTGGAACGCTGACGGCCTAACATTCTGCGTTGATCAGCTTTCGGCTACTCTCGAATAAAATGTTACGATGTCAATTTCATGACTAAACAGGTCAATAATAAGAGCAATTATATTGCTGTTTGAAAAAATAACTCTTGTGATTTTTACTCAATTTACGATTTTTTTATCTTTAAATTAAGAAATAAAAGGCTAATGTCTTTTCTTACAAGAAATTATGTAAACATGATATAAATAGAATAGGGATTCATCCATATAGAGCATACGTACAAAAATAACATTTGTATATCAGCCCCCCCCCCTTTTTTCCCAACCACCAACCTCAACCTCCCCCCCCCCCCCCCCGGTTGTCCCGTACATTTTTGGACCTCCTTATGTGAATTTGCAAAATAAGAGTCCCCTTCCCCCACTCCTTTTCCGGCCCAAACAAACTCCCCCCAAAGTCACGCGCCCAGTTGTTCTAATTATAGACGATTTCCATGTACAAACAAATCAACCGTCATCTCCAGCAACCGTGTTTTAAAATCATAGCAAGGATTTTCTCCCCTTTTTTCGCCACCCAGTGTCTGTTCGCTGGTCAGATCACCAGTCTTCGGTGCAGCCGACCGAAATAATAACGTCACAAATTGCGTCGCGGGAACAGAAACAAAGGTGGAAACACAATTTTTGGATTTTTTAAAGTAGACATTAAAAATTAAAATAATCACTAGTTTAACAGAAATTTTTAATTGCCAGTTGGCTTTATTAAAGGAAAAAAAAAACTTTTTAATTGCTTTCAGAATTTCAAAACAATTACTATATTTCCTAGAAATAACCCACCAAATGCTAGCGGTGGCAATGCGTCAACCACTAAAATTGCTTGACAAACCATGCATTCGAAACCCAATTTATAAGAATCCATTAAATAGGCACGAACACTCTGTGTCGATATCGAACAATCTGTGTCGGTATAACAATATATATTTAGCTTTGATAATAATTTTACAATACAAATAATTAAACGTTTCGGCAATTGCCTTCATCGGTACAAGACATACAAACAAGTATTAATCAAATTTACATAATATACAGCGAATCTTGTCCCCGGGCGCCAAACACCCTAGCTACGCCTCTGATCCCCATAAACATTTTGCCAAGCTTACACACTTGATGATAGTTTTGCGTAGAAGCTGCAAACGTTTCAGTTTAGAGGAGGGTGTGTGGTGGTGGGGGCGAAACAAAGAAACGCAAGCAAATTAAAATCTTATCTAATGTAACTTTAAACGATTTAAAATAAATTAACGCAATAATTATTTAAATTAGCTGTTAACAACAACCGTATGAATTATGGTGGTTTTAAAAATAAATTTTGTGTGGCTTTAGTGTGATCAGCGTGTTGTAGAAAGAGGAAACTAATATATATATAATATTTACATTTTAAAATTAGGATTCCCATAAGAATAAATGCAAATTTTACACACAACCAGGACCCCATAAAATTTCTGAAATTTCTCGAGCGACCCCCTAAAATTTTGTCAGGCGACGCCCTAGGGCATGCGACCCACAGGTTGTTCACCAATTAAATTTTAGGTCAAGTAAAATTACTTGATTTTAGATACTCGACCATTTTCCTATACAGTTCATATAGTTTAATTTTGCCAAGTTCCGTGCGCGAATGCTGCATAGGTCATTCTGATATAATTAAGTCACAATATATATATAAAAGGATGGCCAACACATGGCCAACACATGGCCAACACATGGCCAACACATGGTCCGTTTTCTAAAATGTTGCGTCCCGCGTATGACGCTCTTATGACAAATACATTTCTTGATCTATTTTCAAAAGAACCTTTAAAAAGCTTATTGAATGAAGTAAATTGAATAACAAACATTATATAACAGTTTCGGTTGATTCATTTTGAACTTAACTAAATAAATAGTTTTACACAGTGTTTCTTTGGTTTGATTTGATGTATAAGTGTTGCAACACGACACCCGCGAAACGTTACCTCAAAATGTCCCGTGAAGCCATTTGGGCTGAGCATCCCCGTTGTAATAGGATGCACACAAGTTATGGTAACATACCTCTCGAAAGCAGACGCTATGGATTATCCGTCATGTTTTCCTCGTTTTTTGTAGACTTGGGGGTAGAGGTCAGAGTTGGGGTCGTAGGAGACGAAAATGTTTGTACAGTTTACAGGATCAGTTTTACTCGAAACATCTCCAGTCTGGGATTCACCGTTTCACTGCCAGATATTCCCAGTTAGGGACCGTGATGACCTGTCTGTTGACAAAAGGAAGTTGGGCACATGTTAATTTCGTAGCCCTGGAGTCCCAGCAGTGGCGTAGCGAGGGGGGGCAAGGGGGGCATCATGCCCCGGGCGCTACTCTCAAAGGGGCGCCAAATGGTATATTTTACATATAATATTGTATGGTTTTCGAATAGGGGGCGCTAAAAAGGTATTGTGCCCCGGGCGCGAGTTAAGCTCGCTACGCCACCGAGTCCCAGTAACCTTATCGTAAAAATACAGGACAGCTTGACAATTGGCATTCGTTAGATGGCAGACTTTTATCTTGTTTCTAAAAGTTACATTTAATTAGTTACTGCAAGTGTTCTCGCTAGCAACATTCATTAATAGAATGTTAGCTTTACATTCAATGTATGCTTTAAAATAAATTCATCCTTAATTACGTGATTTGGACCAATGTAAACTTTAAGTAATCGTAATTCAAATAATGAATTCAAAATCAATCAAAGGAAACAAATAACATGCGTGTCTCTTTTGTATTATTTCTGATGTTGAATAAACATGGTGCTTGTGTTGAACAGACGCGGTGCTTATGTTGAAAAGACACGGTGCTTATGTTGAACAGCCACGGTGCTTGTGTTGAACAGACGCGGTGCTTATGTTGAACAGACACGGTGCTTGTGTTGAACAGACGCGGTGCTTATGTTGAACAGACACGGTGCTTGTGTTGAACAGACACGGTGCTTATGTTGAACAGACACGGTGCTTGTGTTGAACAGACACGGTGCTTGTGTTGAACAGACGCGGTGTTTGTGTTGAACAGACACGGTGCTTGTGTTGAACAGACGCGGTGCTTATGTTGAACAGACACGGTGATAGGCTGAAGTCAGGTTTGAACCAACCGCTGATAAACATGGAGGTGTACATTATAAGATAATGATTGTAAACAAGAAATCAAAACAAGGAACCTTGTGACTGGTGACAACCATAAGTATGTAGAGCAGCTTTAGGATTGATTTTAAGAACAGAGGACGGTAATGCTGAAGGGGGCCGAGTGATGTCGGGTTTGCAGGTGCTAACAGAGAGCCCCGTCCCTGATTTGCCACCCCAACCCCCTCACATCGAAACCTATTATGTGGGAAATATCAAAGAGCTCCCCTCAAAGGAGTTGTGAGACCTAGGGGGTCAGCTTGTCTTAACCCGTTGAACCCGCTATCCCGCTTTATCGGTCTGCGCCTTAAAAATCCACACCCCGCCAGACCGATATATCGGTCTCCCATACCTTACCATAGATCGACAGACTGTATGTAAAATGTGTTGTAAATACGGAGTTCATGGTTTATCACGTGACTTGTGAAAGGTCAAAGTAATGGCAGCGCCCATGTATGCATTGTTTATGTTATGTTTTAGTAATGTTTTTCGATGTATAGAGGTGACGAAAATGCAAAAAAAAAATTGTTAAGGACACAAGCTAGAGTAGTTTTATGATAATGTAAATAATTCAGATAATTATTATTTTCTTTTGAAGAAAGGATTGAAATAAACAAATATATAATGATAGTGACGATCGATTGACTTCAACTTCTCTAGTGCTATCGATGTGTGCTGTGGGAATAAAATAAACAAGGCCTACCCCCTAGTTCTAGCCTTGGCTTTTATGAAAAATCAGGTTCATATAAATGACCTTTTACTATGCCATTTTGCAACATTTCTAAGACAATTTCATTTCTGTAATACATTTTATAATACTAATGTACTACTAACAGACACAATTAGATTGAAATAAATACAGTTTATTTTAATTTTATAATCATTTGATTTTGTTTGCTTGTGTGTCAGTGTGTGGACATTTTTTCCCAGGAGCCCAGGGGCATGGGTATTTTAGGCCCAGGAGCCAAGGGTTCAAAGGGTTAAACATATCTATGGATTTGAATGCTTGAAGACCAACACAACACATTAGAATGTTTAAAGACCAATAACACATCAGAATTCTTGAAGAGCACCAACACATCAGAATGCTTGAAGACCACTGTTACGTACGACTATATTGTGTAGAGAATTGAATCTCTTATTTTAATTATGGCTCGTGACAAACAGTACATAAGAAAGGACGATACCATTAATTAAATCCAGTAATACAACACGATATCCAATCTAAGGCTTATTACAAATAGTAATTTATTAAGTTAATTTTAAAATTAAAAAATCAGATAGATTAAAACTAAGGCTATTCACTTACAGTACAGCGATGAACTTAAATCGGTACAATGCTGGAAGAGGCACACACACAGTAAATATAATGTGCCATATCTACGATCAGTGTAGTATGTCAATCTGTTTGTCTCGCAGTCTCTATCTAGCTCATTCCCGCTCCCTATGTCGATTGACTTATTTCTAGGCTGCCATAGAGCCTTTCCCCGAGTGGGGTTACACATTGTACCTGCGTCTCGGACTGTCTCGGAATTTCAAAAACATTTTAATTCTAAAGACTATAGACCGTGTTTACATGTTGACAACGTCAAGGGAGACAATTTGTAATTAAACCACACCCGTCGTCGCCAATGTTCCCTTATGCACTGTCTTCAATTTTCACTCATTGCGCTGTCTCCAATGTTCACTTATGCACTGTCTTCAATGTTTATACATTGCACTGTCTTCAATGTTCACTCATGCACTGTCTTCAATGTTCATACATTGCACTGTCTTCAATGTTCATACATTGCACTGTCTTCAGTGTTCATACATTGCACTGTCTTCAATGTTCACTCATGCACTGTCTTCAATGTTCATACATTACACTGTCTTCTTCAATGTTCACTCATGCACTGTCTTCAATGTTCATACATTGCATTGTCTTCAATGCTCCCCCATGCACTGTCTACAATGTTCACCCATGATCGGTTTAAATGAAACTAGACATCTCCTATATAAGAAGCCCTATGGCCGTCCAACTCCTATATAAGAAGCCATATGGCCGCACAAGCTTCACTCGAGATAGATCCCTCAACTTTCTGACGTCAAGGAATGGTTTTTCAGTGCAGTTTTTTTGTGTTTATTTAAAGCCAACCCCCATCCTTTTTTTTTCAACCACCCCCAACCAGAATCGACCAAGACCTTAAGCATTAGGTTTCATAACATAGGTTGCTATATTCGACATTTTTTTACAAAACTGTTATTGGCGTTCCACCTTATATGTCATTAAATTATAGAGTGCACATACAGAAGAGTGTCAAAGATTGAACGTTTCGAGGACAGCTTTGAACTACTACAGCGTGCACCCAGTTCGGAAAAAAATCTGGCTTATATAATTTTTATGGCCTTATTTTGTAATACACCTTTATATTTTTGACATGAGAACGAATTTGAGGATTTGTTAAAATAGAAAGAATTATTTCTAGTAGAAAGTATCGTCGAAAAAGAACAATTGTTTCTTTTATAAGATACTAAATAAAAACACAAACTTAGTAAAAAAAAAATAGAGGGAAAAAATGTTCCTTTACATTGCCTTTTTAAAAAAAATGTGGTGTCAGAATGTGGACATGAGGAGTAAATATTTTCTTCAACATTGTTCTAAATGGATAAATTGAAGGCTACCTTGAAATTCGGTATCTCATTCTTAATGATTCATATATATTATTTTCGCTTTTGCTCGTGGGTGGCTGGCTAGCATGCGGTGTGGCAAAATCTTCAGACGGTTAATTGACCCGCTTTCCGTCAACCCATCGAGCTCAAACTTGGCACAATAGACTCGTTGCCGATGACATCACTGTCTATCAAAAATTCAGGCCCACCACAACCCCTAAAAAAATCAGCCCTTTTCAAAGGGAACTTGAAGGAAATATGGTGACACTGAGTTCACGAAACAGAATTCCCGATGACGGCGCTAAATTCTCATTTGCTTTTGGTGCGCAACATGTTCTTTTTGGCGTTATGAAATAGTAATTGGTGAAAGAAATCTGCGGTGCAGAACTTATGAGTCAGCGACGTCTATGTGTTGTTGTCAGCAATGAGGGGTGGGGTGGGTGGAAAGCTGTAATTGGGAATCGTATAACGTGCGTTACTTGTATACATGTTTGTTCAAATTTTCCGCCCCATTGCTCGATATTATATTTTATAAAAGATAAAACATTTAGGTGTTGTTTAATTAAATAGACGGTGATGTTTTTTTTTAATTAGCTTCTTTAGGCTATGAAAATCACGTTTTTAAGATGAAATAAAAATTCAACCAACATACTGAATAGGCAGCTGTGCTTTAAAAAAACTCACTGGGCATAGGCAAATGTGCTTTAAACTAGGCTCCCGAGCCTGATTTTATTATTACCTGAGCCTGATTTCATTAATCCCTGAACCTGATTTCATTAATCCCTGAACCTGATTCATTTATCACTGAGCCTGATTTCATTAATCCCTGAGCCTGATTTCATTAATCCCTTAGCCTGATTTCATTAATCCCTGAACCTGATTTCATTCATCCCTGAGCAAGATTTCATTAATCCCTAAGCCTGATTTCATTAATCCCTTAGCCTGATTTCATTAATCCCTGAACCTGATTTCATTCATCCCTGAGCAAGATTTCATTAATCTCTGAGCCTGATTTCATTCGAACGCAAGGAGAACGTGTCGTAAGTGCCAATGTGAATCCGAGGTACTGGTGGCGATGGGAATATCCAAGTGGAATGAATCGATCTCTTTAGGAAACAATAACAGTAAACACATCTATACTACAGACAGTGAGAAAGTCAACACATCTAGATGGAGATATTCTATACAACAGTGAGACAATCAACACATCTAGATGGAGACCAGTCTATACAAAAGTGAGACAATCAACACATCTAGATGGAGACAATTCTATACAACAGACAGTGAGAGAGTCAACATATCTCGATGGAAACCAGTCTATGCAACAGACAGTGAGATTGTCAACACATCTAGATGGAGACCAGTCTATACAACAGACAGTGAGACTGTCAACACATCTAGATGGAGACCAGTCTATACAACAGACAGTGAGACTGTCAACAAATCTATATGGAGACCAGTCTATACAACAGACAGTGAGACTGTCAACACATCTAGATGGAGACCAGTCTATACAACAGACAGTGAGACAGTCAACACATCTAGATGGAGACCAGTCTATGCAACAGACCGTGGGACAGTCAACATATCTAGATGGAGACCAGTCTACACAACATAAAGTGAGATAGTTCACACATCTAGATGGAGACCAGTATATTCACATGACAGTATACCAGCCTGGCTAAAATAATTTCACCCCTTATCCCCTTAAACGAAACGCATTGAAGATG
>OZ024794.1:18994616-19119616 GCA_964017045.1 Omphiscola glabra | reverse complement strand
AATTACCGAAAACTACGCCAAATGATTTTTTTTAAATAACGCAAAACTGCGTTTCGTGCGTAATATTTTCTTTTCAGAAAATGAAATAGTCTCAATTTAAGTATGTTGTGGAAAATTTCATTAGTCTCAATTTAAGTATGTTGTGGAAAATATTCGGTTTACAAGTGGTTGAGACATCGGAATATTTCATATATATCATGGGCGTGAAATAAAAATAGCAGTGAAGTATTATGGGGGGAAGGGGGTAGCAAAAATTGCGATTCTTAAATGTGCGTTTCTTGAGTTTATGTTTCTTCAAGTAACTTAAGTAGATGGGAAGTAACTGTCGCCAATGTTTGGTGGGCTATAACTAGTATATATATTTTTTTTATTATTACAGGCTGTAAATTTTCGATTGGTCAGCGCATAAATAATGATGAAAACTTTACTTAATTTGTTCGGATTTGAAGGATACTTTTAAAAAAAAATAATCCTTAGAAAGATGAACCTAGCCTAGACATATAATTTATTGAAGGTGACGTCTTAAATCGCTAAGACCTACGAAGTCGAACCAGTACCACCATCTCTTATCATTTGACTCGCACCATATCAGAAATTCCTTAGAGATTGGACGGCCAGGGGCTTTTATCAAATATTTATTGGAAGTACTCTTCAAACCAAAGCTTGAACGGTTCTCTACTCTCTAAGTGTGAATTACACCTAGTGCCTTCCTGGTATAAAGAATTATTGATAGATCTCTAAAGGAGAATAGTATCCTTATAAAACGATGTTTCCATATCATTAGCTTCTGGTGTTTTACTCGGGTTTTTATCATCACACCCTCTGAGCCGGTAAATGGATAATTAGTGGTATGATTGGAGTTTTACTTTGTTCATGAACACTGGCTTAGTGTTGTCTGGGACAATCGTGCACAAAACTGTAAGCGGGATAACGGCACGGGGACTCATGGAGACGAGAAGTAAAAGACCCCAAATCCAAAGTTTATCAAAATGGTGGTCCGAAAATATTTTTAAAATTTTTTTCAAATAAGAAGAAAATATAATTAATATATCCGGCACCGGTCCTTTGTGCAATTTTGAGACATTTTCACCGGTCCCTGATTCTATTTTAAGACTATTCAAACGGTTCCTGTTGCAATTTTGATACTTTTCCACCGGTCCCTGGTGCAATTTTCCACCGGTCCCTGGTGCAATGTTGAGATTTTTCCATCGATCCCTGGTGCAATGTTGTGACTTTTCCAACGGTCCCTGGTACAATTTTGAGACTTTTCCACCGGTCCCTGGTGCTATGTTGAGACTTGTCCATCGGTCCCTGGTGCAATTTTTAAAAGCACGAAAATCAATAACTATTTTTTAAAGTTTCATATTCCAGTGAGAATGAAATTGGGGTGTTTGTTCTGAACAGCACCCCTCTCCAACCCCCCCCGACCGTCTAACAGTGCTCTGGGTACTGTGTCTGACGTGGGGCACTAAATATGTAAGCTATACCAACCAAAGAATTGGGCTTTTTCATGTCTAAAACCTGAAGGGTTTTGTGAACGATAGATGTCATTAATTTAAGTGTATTTTTTTTTATTACTTAAGAGTTTTACAAGCTGCCCTACCTTATCTTAGATACAGGATGACAAGCTTGACAACAATGCCCAGGAGGACAAATGAATTAGTTGAGTTTATTGAGTCTCTGCGGTATTCTTTAGTCTAAACTGACAGATTCTAAGTGTGGTCTAGAGGCAGGGAAGTGTTGAGTGTGTGTGTGGGGGGTTGGGGAGTGTGTGGGATCGGGACACTGGTGTAATGCACTTGTCTAGAACACGAAGCCCCATAGACATCCAACGAAAAAGAAGATGAGATTGTCAATTTGCGCATACAAACTAAATCACTTCTAATGGGCGGGTCCTCACCGAGGTAACTAGTGATATCAAACTTTCGGCGAAATATATGCGTCATATGTGTGTGTTTACTGACATTTCCTTTTGTAACACATATTTGTTGAAGGAGATTATTTTAAAACATTTTGCTAAATCTCCTTGGACGTGCCGTGGTCAATGGCAAGATAGCCATGAACAGTTTTTTAAAGTTTACAGAATGAGAATTCCAATTATTATGTAATATTGACATAACAAATATTAGAAATTTGAGTTCAGCATACTAACTGTTATATTCGTATCCGGAAATTTGATCGAAAGAAATTTCGTCGACGGAAATTGATCGAACGGAAATTTGGTGGAATCTTTTTTTTAGCTTACACGTTAATATTGTGCGTTAAATTTCTTTTTTGGGCGCATTATTTCGTTTTACTGTACAGTATATTTGACGAAAAATTCAGCGTGTTAACTGAAAAAAAGATTCGACCAAATTTCCGTTCGATCAAATTTCCGTCGATCAATTTTCTGTCGACGAAATTTCTTTCGATCAAATTTGCGGTACCGGTAACCGTTATTTTAAAAATAAATTATTTGCATCTTTACATTTTAATATGACCTTAGTGAGTGTTCCAACTGGTTCTCACTAGATCGACCGGACCGATAACTGATTTTGAGTTGAGTTCGTCGAACATGTTAAATAGACTCTAGTTTATCAGTGTTCTCTCTATAAAAAAAAGTGGGGGGATGTCTGGGAATAAATGAAAATCATAAATTTACAATCCTTTTTTTTTTAATGTTCAAATGCGCCATTGCGTATTATAAGTGCCATGCAGTAGTGTTCAATCCGTCAAGTCTATACAGTTGACCTAACTATGCTTGTAATATACACCTTCATCTCATAAAAATCATTGTAAATCAAATTATTATTATTTATATATATATATATATATATATATAACGACGAACTCAGACGGCCCTGCTCTCAAATTGATTTGAACAGACATATTCCTTTCATATCACGGGACACAGTTTTAGTAGAAATCTTCTTACAAAATTTAGGAGAACAAATCTATTTATGTCAATATCTGGTTAACAAGAATGACACAAGGAGACCTGACATGTTGGCTTCATTTGATCGCGCTTTCCTCGTTATTTTGATGTGTGGAGATGTCCGACTGCAGGACGGCTTGTTGCTCGATTCGCTTTCATCTATTTGAACCACGCATACAGTATTTACGTCGACCGGCTTTGATATTTCAGAACAAGTTTGGATCGTGTTACCCGATGTGCCAGTAGAGGTTATTTCCTCTTGCATATGTGGCAATGTGCCACTTTTTCTATGTATAATTTTGTTTGCATATGTGGCTGGGTGCCTACTACGTTTCCGGGTGCCACCTATGGGGCACACGGGTTTTCTGCCAAGCATCCACGTCATGAGCTGGGTATGCCTGCCCCACGGGGAACTGGTAAAACAACTCATGACGTGGACACATGGTGACTACATAAGCCGGGGGACATTTGAATTCGAGGCCTGCCTTGTACGTGTCGTGTGACGGAGTGTGGAGTGGATTTGTTATTGTGTGTGACCAACTATGCTACTGATTGTACCTCTACATTAAAGCTATAGTTCTCAGACCTGTTTTTTTGGTTGTTCATTTTAACCTGTAACCACCCGGCTACACATATTTGTTGAGTCTGGGTCAAAATGATATTAGCAAAAATGGAGTCACGTTGCAGTGCACATAAATATGCCACACTAGACGACAAACATTTTTAAAATACAATCTTAAAAAAAAAAAAAACTATGTTATTTGAAAAGGTTATAAAATTAAGACAAGACTTTAAAAGAGAAAGAATAGAAATGCTAAAGAGTTATATTCCATGAACCATCTATGAAATGAAAATTAAGGCGCATGCCGACAATTGATTCGTTGTGCATTTTTTTAGGTCTATGCTTTATTTTCTTCTCGATTTTTAGACTGGCTATGCGCCATTGGACTGCACAGGTGCTTGTCACGTCATATTTCCTAATGGGAAAATCTGCATACAGGGCAAGAAGAAGAATGAATGTTACTGGAATTCTATCACAGATATAACATTATGAACAATTGAACTTGCAAGCAGCTATTTTTCAGTTACTATGTAATATAAAAATTGAAAAATTCTTTTTTTTAAATGAGTCAGCTAAAATCTTCTTTTAAAATCAAGAAATAAAAAAGTAAATTCAACTTTTTATATCTCTATTATTTCGGGGAAAATAGATTTAAAAGTTGTTTTTAAAAAAACATAATTAACAATTTTACGCTTATGAAAGAAATTGTTTTACATTAGAAATATGAAAAGAAATAATAAATTGTCTGATCCCTTTTATAATAGGCCTGACATGGGTTTTGTTATCTTTATTTCTTCACAAATTTGAAAGAGTTGGAGACAAACATACATTTCCTGAAGGTCTTGCAAGCTGTGGAAAAATGCCGCCAGCACATGCAAAAATATCCCATTGATCCAAAAATTACATATTGATTAGAAAAGAGAAATAAATATAATTATATGTGTTATATTGAAAATAGCAAGTTACCATTGCATCGGGCCAAAATTGGTACATTCTTTGAAAATTTGATGCCTACGAAAAGTAAGCATTCTAATGCGCCAAAGAATGTGTAGCTCGAAATATCAATTCTTTCGACGGTGAAAATAAAAGCATATTGGGGCAGAATAAAAATGCGCCTGGTAATTCTTTCGACGGTGAAAATAAAAGCATATTGGGGCAGAATAAAAATGCGCCTTGTTGACATTTTCGGATAGAAAGACAAAATAATTAGAATGATCACATTTTTCAACATTATATTTTTTTCAAAAAACGTTTTTTTTTCTAGAAATAAAACTTTGCGTTATTTAGGATTAAGCTAACAGCTACATTTGCTTTTCTCTGCATATCTCTGTCTAAATAAACAAATGGCACACATGTTATTGTCCAACTTTTGGTTCTCTTGGGCCTTTACAGGAAGGAGCTTACGACCACCCTCTTCCCTCCAACTAAGGGATGCCTTTTAAGCAGCCAGAGCTGTCACAAATGATTACACTGCTTAAGCTGGATGTCGGTGGGCTTTGGTTATAATGACGCCCCCTATTTCGTTGGAGGGGTTTTGAGACAAGGATTGCGACTATCTTATATATATTATAATATATATGTATGTATATATAATTTATATATATATATATATACTAGC
Source organism: Omphiscola glabra (assembly GCA_964017045.1). Lineage (NCBI taxonomy): Eukaryota > Metazoa > Mollusca > Gastropoda > Lymnaeidae > Omphiscola > Omphiscola glabra. The sequence continues at coordinate 19,114,522 of OZ024794.1, read as the reverse complement.
GAGTTCCCGGCACGCGTTGCAATGCCACGCAAAGAAATAAAGTGTTTGTGTTTTAATTATGTTTTTTGAAGTACTTTTTGTATACACAATATTTTTGTTTTGTTTTTAATGTATGGTGCGTATTCGAATAAATTAGAAGGTTTTCGAAGCGTGAGCAGGCCACATACATCTATCTATGTGAGAAACATGACTGTTCAAAATGAAGTCCAAGCACTTTTAGCAATTGATCCACCCATGCAATAGCTATGTTTGAAGTTATATTTATACAGCTCATTTAGTTCATATAAACCAATTTAGGAGCCCCGTTGCCCAACGGAATATTTTAAAATCGATGTATTAATTCAGAAACCTACTTATTATGTCACATACGGGCTGAAATGTCGTAGTTTGTATTAGATTCAATTCCATCCACCCATGCAACAGCTGTGTTTGAAATTACATCTAGATGGCTCATATATGAAAAAAAAACAGTTTAGGGCCCCCTGCTCCAAACAGAATATGGTAAAATAAATTTACTCATTCAGAAAACCTTTGCGGGCGTTTCACAATTCACCAAAATTTTGTCGCAATCAAGTGTGTAGCTGTTGTTATAAGGAGAGGGGGGAACAAATAGAAGGGGAAAAAAATTATTTAGGGCCCCCAGTCCAAAACTGAATATTGCAAAATGGTTGTAAAAAAATTCAGAAACCTTCTAAATTATGTCACACTCAAACGGAAATATCGCTGTTTTTTATTTGATTAAATTCCATCCACTCATGCATTCGCTATGTTGAAAATTATATTGTATAGCTCACATTAAAAAAAACAAATTTAGGGCCCCCGAGAATATTGTAAAATGGTTATACTAATTCATAAATCTACTTATTATGTCAAGCATACATTGAAATGTCGCTATTTGTATATGATTAAAGTTCCATCCACCAATGCATTAGTTCTTTTTGAAACTATATTTGTATAGCTCATATTAGAAAAAACGAAGTAAGAGCCGCCGGCCCGAAACGGAATGTTTTAAAATGGTTGTAGAAATTCAGAAACCTTTGCGGGTAGACGCATATCGATTCACCAAAGTTTTATCGCAATCGGGTGAATGGTGTAGGAGTGCATTCGGTTTGAAATTATATGTATATAGCTCATAAAATAATATTTTAAAATCGTTGTAATAATGCAGAAACCTTTGCGGACGTGCGCACAACAACTCAACGATGTTTTGTCGCAATCGGATAAATGGTATAGGAGCGCATACGGAAATCATGTTTTAACAAAGTTAATATAAGGAAAAAAGGAGTTTAGGGCCAACAGCCCAAAACGAAATATTCTAAAATGGTTATAATGACTTAGAAAATTGCGCCTGATTGTGGACAACAACTGACCACAGTTTTATCTCAATCACGTGAATGGTGTAGGCGTGCATACGGTTTGAAATTTTACTTACATAGCTCTTATAAGAAAAAACGAACAATTTAAGGTCAACGGCCCAAAACGGAATATTTTAAAAGAGTTGAAATGACTTATAAATTATATGCCCTGGTATGTGGACCTCAATTCATTAAAGTTTTATCGCAATCGCACGAATGCATGGTGTAGAAGCGCATACAGGACATACATACATTCATATATATATAATGGCGGTCCCATTACATGAATTGTCCATCTACTACAGTTACTTGACAAAACATTCGTTCAAATAACAAAGTTAATAAGATTCTCAATTAGTATTCCGCTCACCTCACCCCCATCACAATACCTTTACTATAATAGTATTCTAATGCCACACCCGCTTTTACACCGCGTGTTTAAAACACCTTATTCAAATTAAAACTATTTCAGTCAAACAAAAGAAAATATTACGCAACAAACGCAATTGGGTTATTTTTTAGAATCTCATTTAGCGCTCTTACCGGAAATCTTTTAATAAATACAGCGCCCACTGGTAGCGTTAGTGACATTGTTACAAGAGAATTATGTATTTAGATATATTAACAATTGATCTACTACATGGTTGGTTACAAGAACATTTTATATATATATATATATAGTAATAACTGACCTACTAAATGGTTGGTTCAAGCTGCACATTTTGTTGTCTCCTTCAAGTTGATTGAACCAAGAGGCAGGTGTGCCTTCCATGAATCATATAAGCCAAATATTTCCAAGCTTCATGAGTCCTATCCATGAATAATCGTTGAAATTATTCTCCAAATGCCAAAGCATAAATTAACAAGAACAATAAATTAGAACATCATAAAAACTGTTTTAGCATTTTTTTAAATTGATCTTCTTTTCGCCGTCTCATTTTTTGGCTCAGTCATTGATTTCTTCTTGAGTCAAATTAAGTCGGCGATCTGTCGTTGGCGTGTTAGCAACCAAAATAAACAAACCTAGTTTTTTCTATTTTATCACGGATGAACAGATGGCCCTAAACGTGAGAGTTAATTGAGTAGAAGATGTTATACTTTACACAAGTGGATGAGTTAAGGAGTTACGTCACTTTACAGATGGATAAATCTTCTTCAACTATCATAAATCTTCTTCAACTATCATAAATCTTCTTCAACTATCATAAATCTTCTTCAACTATCATAACTTTTCTTCAACTATCATAAATCTTCTTCAACTGTCATAAATCTTCTTCAACTATCATACATCTTCTGTGCAAACCAATGTACAGAAAGTTTCAGTACTCTCCCAGAGGCGCCAGTTTGCTAAAATAAACTCTAGTACAATTTAATCCGATTACCAGCTTCTGCCCATCCCCCCCCCCCCTTTTTTATAGTGTTGGTTTAAAAGAAGAGAACATCAACTTTTATGTTGCATGTTTTGATAAAAACTGTTGAGCAGTCAGACGGACGAACCGGCAAACAATTATTGTTATTTAAAGATTATTAAATTTAACTGGGATCTAACTATTTATGTACATTTTACTTGAGTTCCGTACATTCTTTTTTTATCATCATAGGGAATTTATCGATATCGGTGAATGTATCTACTATACTATAAAATGGGTGCTGGGTGGCCGAGTGGTCCAAACTGATTCTATCCCCAGATAGTGGAGTCTAGCTCAATCCCCAGCGCAAGCAAACATATCACCAGCACCTGTGGGGTGTATGGGACACGTTAACCTCAGATGATAACTCAGCAAAGGTGGAAGCAAAACCCGGAGATGTGGTCCCGTAGGCGGTGTGATATTGACACGATGAATATTCCGACAACTCCTGCGGCGTAGAACGCATAAGGAGAACATTGAAATGGGCTGCATCCAATAGGCAAGGACGAGAGCGTGAGGCTGACGAATTGAGCGGCTCTCCCTCACTTTAAACAAAGTACAGCTTCAATTATAAGTTTATAAATGATCCTGGAATGTTGTAAAAAGAAGCGCTATACCGAAATATATATTTGCTCATACAGGGCGGCGCATGAAAAGTGGGGCTATCTAATGAAATTTCAAATGATATATATTTTGGTTCGGAAATTTTAACTTTAAAAAAAAAATAACACAATTCTAATTTATTTTATTAATTTATAAAAAAAAAATATTATTTTATACTCAACCTTTCTCTGTTGTATTTTCTAAACGACTGTCTGTCGCAGCATCCAGTCGAGACGATGAAACCTTACTTGAATAATCAGAAGCAATCCTTGAACTATGGCGTGAATACAGTAATACTCACTGTTCACTTTCGTTCCAGTTTCCACAAAGACTACACTGATGTTTTTCCCATAGGAGGAGCACCGACCGTAACAAGGGCGTCACGACTGAAATATTACGTTTATGTGAGAGTCTCTTTGTTGGAATTTTTTTTTAGACTTTCAGGCTTAAGAATAAACACGATGCTTTTGAGATTAACATGTGTGGTGAGTGTCAGCGTCTTTTTTCGTTTGTAAACCAAATGCGAGAATGATGTTGAAGTGTCTTTTCTTCTGTAAACCAAATGCCTGAATGATGTGGTGAGTGTAAGTGTCTTTTCCTCTTAAAACCAACATGCGAGAATGTTATGGTGAGTGTAAGTGTCTTTTCCTCTGAAAACCAACATGCCACAATAATGTGGTGAGTGCAAGTGTCTTTTCTTCTGAAAACCAACATGCAACAATGATGTGGTGAGTGTAAGTGTCTTTTGCTCCGAAATCATATGCGTCGTCCACTTTACTTGTTTGAATAACTATCGAATGCATATTGTTTTCTTCGTGGATGGCGTTTTAATTTGCAGTCTCCGTCTATAACCGGCCCGACAACGCGTTTGTACGCTTATGAGTTACAGATCTTGCTTAACAATGTGTTGCACTGATCGCTTCTGAACTGCCAGATTCTCCATCCATCTCCCGGGGACCTTGTAACCGCGAGGATCATTATGCCGGCTGCTAATGAGCTCACTCGCGCATTGAATATTATGCACTGTTCTAAAAAGACTGCGGGCGGCCTCTCTTCCTGGGTTTCCCGGTATCGTACCTAGGGCATACATTTTTAAAAAAAACCAAGTCCTAGTCATTTAAGAGTTATTTTACTCCACTCTTTATTCGGAGCCTTGGTCATCTTTCGCCTGGCTCAGCGATGTTTTTTTTTTCCAAATAGAAAATATTTAAAAAGAAACTATAATACAATGTTCTGCTGTTAATTTCCTCATTTACGAAAACATTAAACACTGAAAAATTAATAAAAAGATAAAGATGGCGATCGGAATTTAACAAAATTGGTGACGTCATATGTTGAGTGAGTAGGCAAGGATAATGTTTTAGTTTAAAAGAAGAAGATCTCACGGCGCGTCCCACTTTACGCCACCCTCTATAAACTATAGAACTAAAACAATATACGACAAAATAGCCAGCTACACGAACTGATAAATTTGGTTACCGGAAATTTGATCGAAAGAAATTTCGCCGACAGAAAATTGATCGACGGAAATTTGATCGAACGGAAATTTGGTCGAATCTTTTTATCAGTTCACACGTTAAAATTTTCGTCAAATTTATTTTTGAACGCACTATACTATACAGTAAAACAAAATAATGCGTTCAAAAAGAAATTTGACGCAAAATTTTAACGTGTAAATTTTAAAAAATGATATATATATAAATATGTACACATTATGTAATGGTGTTTGAAAATATTGCAGAACATGATGGTAGGCGACAATGCATCGGGAAATTATGGACTTATTTGACAACGGATGGAAATATCTGCCTCCTTTATACGTATAGTTTTGCTCCATTACTTTGCGATTGCGGCTGGATTAAAACTTTGCAGCAAGATTTATTCTTTAGCACGTCTTGGCTTCTCCTTGATTGTCTGTGCAGTGACTCACACAGGGGAGCTCATGTCTGTACTCTTTGTTTGTGATCTCCCAATGCACGTTATGTCAATAAAAAGTCTGATAAAACTCATACTGACCTACCAGCCTCACTTTGTGATTGAAAAAAAAAGTATTCATAAAAATTCGACAAATACTTCTTATTGACCCCGAAACCAACAGGGTATTCTCATCCCCTCCACTTATTGTGTTCAGCAGGGGCAAAAATCTAGGTGACCTTCTGGTTCACAGTCGCCTTCAAGCTGAAACGTCTTACGATGGGGACTAAACCGTGCTCTAGAAACCATTGTAGGACTTGGCTCAACACACTTAGACTCCCTAAGGGTTACCCATACCATCAACGGGGGCTTTTCGTGTGCTAGTCGTAATGTTATATATGCGACTGTGTGCCGTAGATGTCATTTCTGTTAAATCGGCGAAACTGGAAGAAGATTATCGGATATGCTCGCTGACCATCTTCGAGATATTGAACAGGGTAAACGTTCCCCGGTCTCATCGGTGATATACACAAAGAGACATCAGATGTTTCCACCACGGAACTGATTTCCTGCACCAACACACCAGCGAGAGATAGAAGAGAAAATAAATAAATTCAGCTATTCGTCACTTAAACACCATATGGAACAAATGAAATACTCTACTACTAATGATCCTCAATGCCCTTGTATTTCTTTTCATATTTCTAGTATTTTACGACATATTTTCAAGATATTTTTTTTCATTATAATATTATTTTTCACGGTAATGATACATACACTTATTTACTCCCTGTTACATATGTTTTGGTAAAACCAACTTCTGGCAATAACATTAATGGCGAACTCTTAAGTTTTTGAACTACTTTCTGTTTCTTGTTATTTCTTCTTTTGTCCCGTCTGCTGAGGAAGGCTCTTAGCCGCAACGTTCTTCTTTTATTGTCCTGTCTTTCTATTTCAAGCTTCCACACACCCTGTTCTACAATTTCCCACACACAGCTTGAACGTATACCTCCATTTATTATCTCTTCATTTCCTGGCTCATGCAGCCAAGAATATTTTATAGTTACCTGATAATTCAACAAACATAAAGTTTATTGTTACCACTTAAAATTACCCATTGAAGTGTCTAACTCAGCTAGCGAGCGATTAAACTTGCGCAACAAACTAGCGTGTGTGCGCGCTACGAGAGCCCACGCAAGAAACACATTCCTGTTACATCCCATTGGTCGGGGGGGGGGGGGGGCGCGCTCACCGCCATCTTGATTTTATCTCCCTATTTCTGAGCTTTCATTTACATATGTTTTATAAACCGCGGTGATCAACAATAGGTCATGTGTTAAATATTCCCTTGAGAATATGCTGTTTTCACAAGTTAGAGTCTCAAGCAGTACAAAAGCAAGATGATACAAGCGTTTGAATGTAATAGCCCCAAAAATACATTTGTATAAGTGCTCACATTACGTAAATGGAAAGTGAAGGTGTAAGATATGGAAATGATAGATTTAGTGGATATGGACATGGTACAATTGGTAGATAGGCGCATGGTACAGTTGGTAGATATGGACATGGTACAATTGGTAGATAGGCGCATGGTACAGTTGGTAGATATGGACATGGTACAGTTGGTAGATATGGACATGGTACAATTGGTAGATTTGGACATGTTAAGTTGGTAGATATGGGCATCGTACAGTTGGTAGATATGGACATGGTACAATTGGTAGATTTGGACATGTTAAGTTGGTAGATATGGGCATGGTACAGTTGGTAGATATGAACATGGTACAGTTGGTAGATATGAACATGGTACAATTGGTAGATATGGACATGGCGCAATTAGTAGATAAGGACATAGTACAGTAGGCAGATATGGACATGGTACAATTGGTATATATGGACATGATTCAATTGGTAGATATGGATATGGTACAATTGGCAGATATGAACATGGTACAATTGGTATATATGGACATGATACAATTGGTAGATATGGACATGGTACCATTGGTAGATTTGGACATGGTACCATTGGTAGATATGGACATGGTACAATGTGTACATATGGTCAATGTACAGTTGTAAGATATGGGCATGGTACAGTTGTTAGATATGGGCATGGTACAGTTGGTAGATATGGTCATTGTACAGTTGGTAGATATGGACATGGTACAATTGGTACAATACGGTGATGTAAACACAACTTGTCTAGTGCAAGAATCAATTACAAGGCGAAAACGGTTCGGTTTTGTAGTCAAAGATGGGAGCAAAAGGATTGAGTCTCTGTCGATGATTTCTGTATAGACAGCTTTAGGGGACCGTTTGACTTCAGTCAGCCTTACCGACGGCTGACCAAAGCTTTATACCATATTGATACCGTATTGATACCGTAAAGATACCGTATTGATACCGTATGGATACCGTATAGTACAAAAGCTTCATAATCTCCCCCACCCCAGGGATAACCTGACAGTATGAAAATATAACCGATTTTTCTCCTCTATAGAGGTCAGACAGGAATTTAAGCAACCATGGTCCCAGTGGCTAATATGACCCTTATTTAACATGCTCTTACGTCAATTTATAAAGAAAACTGGCTGCCTTTCCTGTTCTGTCTCTATATCGTCTGCATGGGGGAAAATGGCATCTGACCATCGAAGTACGACGACAAAAAATATCTTGTTAACAGTAGTAGCTCTGCACCAGGGATATCACATGTCTATTTCTGGCCTTTTTCAACTACCATTGCTCCATTTGATCGATGTAACTAACCATTTGTTACCTAGAAGTTTTGCGCTACTCATTTCATCGATGTAACTAACCATTTGTTACCTAGAAGTTTTGCGCCACTCATTTCATCGATGTAACTAACCATTTGTTACCTAGAAGTTTTGCGCTACTCATTTCATCGATGTAACTAACCAATTGTTACCTAGAAGTTTTGCGCTACTCATTTCATCGATGTAACTAACCGTTTGTCACCTCGACGTTTTGCGCTACTCATTTCATCGATGTAACTAATTATTTGTTACCTAGAAGTTTTGCGCTACTCGTTTCATCGATGTAACTAACCATTTGTTACCTAGACGTTTTGCGCTACTCATTTCATCGATGTAACTAACCATTTGTTACCTAGAAGTTTTGCGCTACTCATTTCATCGATGTAACTAACCATTTGTTACCTAGAAGTTTTGCGCTACTCATTTCATCGATGTAACTAACCATTTGTTACCTAGAAGTTTTGCGCTACTCATTTCATCGATGTAACTAACCATTTGTTACCTAGAAGTTTTGCGCCGGTTTGATTTAAGCAAATAGCCGTGTTTCATATTTTCTATTGGTATGGCATCTTTCCGTCTACGAGAGACGATAGATTTATCTTTTTAGATTGCAGCTCTTAGTCAGTCTAGTGAGACCAATCTCATTTTCTATAAATTTGTATAATTATATCTTTTTACTGTCACAGAATGTACCGGACTTCCGTGAGAACTCGTTTCAATGGCATCAAACAAAACCAATCTGAACTGAAAATGACTCTAGCTTTAATTACATAATATTAGACTTTATTTCGACAAATACAATTGGATTCAGACTCACGGTAATTTAAAGTTTTGAAACCGGGACATGTAGAAGTAGGTGTCGCCTATAACTGGGAAACACAAAATCACTCCACGCTGATCACCGTCCATTGTCCTTCTTGTCAGCTGTGAAAAAGTGAACGCTGGACAAACGAGAAGGTCTAAAACTACAATCATTTTATTTCCAAATAGAATATATTCCTGGGAAAACTCATTTAGCCCCCTAATTCTTAAGCCGCCAGTCCTCATCTGGGGCAGAAGCATAAATGCGACGGCGTTTTCAATGTTGAAGCGTGTGCATTGAACTGTAGCATTTCAAAACTAAGGTCGTTGAGGATGTTCTTGACTATGTCAGATTCCAATTATCACTCAATTCCAACGTTGTAAATAAATACATCGTTATATAGATATGTTACTGTCAACCACATAAATGTTTACTTCCGTGAATGAACCATCTTAAGAAGGAATGAACCATCTTAGGAAGGAATGAACCATCTTAGCAAGGAATGAAGCACCTTAGGAAGGAATGAAGCACCTTAGGAAGGAAGGAAGCATCTGTGGGAGGAATGAACAGTCTTAAGAAATGCTTATTAGTATTTGATTTCTCATTTTTTATTAGACTTTGATTTCTCTGAAGTTTTGTAAATTGGTTTAAATAAATAGGTTCGTTTCATGGTAATGAGTAATTTTATTGTCTGTGTAGGCTTCTTTTCAATGTAATACAAGTGAGAATCAGGGGCGTCATTTGGGGCAGGGCGCGGTGGGGAATTTGCCCCCATCCCTGAAATCAAAGGTTTTATTTCAATTGCTTGGGCTGTAGCGTCTTCATTAATAAACAACTTAACAAGCCGACAAATTTTTGGTTTTGTCTCCCCCCCCCCCCCCCCAACGCTGAAAACAAAATGAAATGACGCCCCTGGTGAGAATCCGTTATTTATGGTTAATTTGAATCTTTAATTAAAACCAGGAATAACAAATCCCTTCACTTTTAATGTAGTCAGGTGAAAAGTTGTCTGCATTGCTTTGATTTTTATTTTTTAAAATCTTATTTTCTTCCCGAATTCAACCTCAGCAATGGGTTCGGTGCCTTAAATATTCATCAACTATTTAGTGAAGCTGATATTCCTATCAAATGTTGACGCTTTCCCCACAGCTGTGTTCGCCGTTACAAGTTTTAAAATATGTTTACAGATTGCATGGTTTTTTGTACATTCCCGTGTGTTGGCTAATCTTCTTTTACGACCGAATCTTTCTTTTTTAAACCATCATTAAATGTTTACGTGGTTACACTGCAAACTGAAGAGCGAAAGAGGGCCCTGATGTGAAGAGCGCATTCTGGCATGGTGCAAGAGGGCTCTGATGTGAAGAGCGCATTCTGGCATGGTGCAAGAGGGCTCTGTTGTGAAGAGCGCACTCCGGCTTTGCGCAAGTGGGCTCTGTAGTTAAAATATCACGAGTGCCCTCGAGACGGTCCGATGAAAACATGTGTCGGGCCTGAATCGGCTGAAGGGGCCAGGCACGCACGCTAGACGCTTCTTTTGCCCAAGAGTCATAGATATGAAGTGTGACGTCAAGAGCGTTTCTTTGATTTTTCCCGCGCCTCTCTTGTTATGAGAATGATCTTTCAATTACAGGTCTTTTTTTAAATACACTCAAAACTGAAAATGCGTCTTTGAATTAGCAGATTTGCAGGATCTTGAATAAGCAGGTAGGCAGGATCTTGAATAAGCAGGTAGGCAGGATCTTGAATAAGCAGGTAGACAGGATCTTGAATAAGCAGGTAGGCAGGATCTTGAATAAGCAGGTAGGCAAGATCTTGAATAAGCAGGTAGGCAGGATCTTGAATAAGCAGGTAGGCATGATCTTGAATAAGCAGGATCTTCAATAAGCAGGTAGACATGATCTTGAATAAGTATGTATGCATGATCATGACTAAGCATGTAGGCAGTATCTTGAATACGTATGTATGCATTATCTTGAATAAGCAGGTAGGCAGGATCTTGAATAAGCAAGTAGGCATGATCTTGAATAAGCAGGATCTTAAGTAAGCTTTTTATTTTTATTTTGTGAAATCTCAAGCGCTTACAAGATACACAATCGTCTGCCGTTTTGTTAAATACTCTCAAACAACTGTTTCTTCACACACTTCCCCCTCCGCTGTTTTTTTTTTTTTTTTGTTGTCTCCAACATAACGCAATGAGCGAGTGGGCCACAACTGTTAACTCTTCATTCACATTCCTAGATTTAATTGACAGCGGGTCTTGGAGCCAGTCTTCCTGTCTGGTTTAGTTTGTATAGCCTCTGTCCCGTTAATGCGGACTGTAAACGAGTGCATAGAGAGTTTGGACCCAGGTGAAAAGAGTAAAAGTTATGGCGAAGTTGGGTCAAGTTATGACGAAGCAGGTGTCACGAGCTCCCTTGTTCTCAGTGACCCTTGGTCTAAATTCTACAATACTTCTGACACCACCTTGTTTTGATGTGCCCAAGACACCACCTTGTCTTGATGTGCCCAAGAAAACACAATAACTATAGAATAAACAAAGGAAGTCTTCAGTGTAACTTAAAAATGACTAACGCTAATTTATTATTTATATATAGTAAATAAAGTAACATTCGATATACAATGAATGCGCTATGAGAAATGCATGAAAAGATCACGAACTACCCAAGAAGATACACTTTGAAATAATAGTAAGGATGGTTGTCATGTAGATATAATTACTCAAAGTACATTATGAAGCGTACAAGTGATTCACAATACAAGCACTTTTGATTCTTCCAGCGAGACGCTACAATCCGCTACAGTTGAGTCTTGTAAGACTGTCGCCCCTCTACTGCGCGAATCTGTCCTATGGTCGTGATTGTTATCGGCCCTCGTTGTCGCTCTGTACTGGAATCTACACACAAACACACCGTCACGAATTTGTGATGATTTGTCAATAACACTAAAAGGTGACTATTCCTGAAATATATGAATAAATCACCTACACCAAGTGATCTATGCTAAGCCCTATCTAACTACTTACCGTAGACTTCCAAAATACTAACCCTCTACATAACGTAACTATCAGTCATACGAACTACCATAAAGCTCCTCCATACACATACATTACATACACTTACCTCTCTATGTAGATACTGTGGCGAAGCCGGTACAAGGTAGGTCTGTCTAAGCACTCAAGAGAGAAGTCTCATGTGTGTGCTGTAGTGGTCAGTAAAACTACAAAATTCGGTGTCACTATTTATACACCTTCGTTCCTCCCCAAACTTCTAGCTACGGCGCCACCCAGTCTCAATGTCCTCCCCGACAGTAATTAAGTCTTGTCAACACGCCGCGATAAGCCAACGCCTCAAGGGATGTTGGTGTAAGTCACAGAGTATTGTGTACACCCGCTCATTCATACCTTCCCCCCAGTTTGATAACAGCCGCAAAGGACCGCCAAACCTAGTCGTGTTATTCTCCTTACTTTCACACGATATATGACACCGTGGATATTCGACTATGGTACAAAAGTCACCCTGTGACACACGCCCCCACTTATGCTCATTTTCACATAAATTAGCGACTCTTTTCTGGCAGCCTAGATAATGCGTCTGCCCAGATCGCATCCTTTCCTTTTATGTTCTCGACAGCAGGGTCAAGTTATGACGAAGCACGGTCGAGTTATGACGAAGCATGTTTGAGTTATAACTAAGCATGGTCGACTTATGACAAAGCATGATCGAGTTATGACGAAGCAGGGTCGAATTACGACGAAGAAGGGTCGAGTTATGACGAAGCAGCGTCGAGTTAAGTTTTACACACACAAAACATACAACATATCAAAGCTGATACAGTTTCTGACTAGCGGATTGGACATCCAAGTATGTGTTTTAGAGATTTAAAATAAATGTATAAAAAATTAAAGTTATAACGAATACTACATGAAAAAAAAACATGCGAATTGTTATTTCCAGCTATTATTGTTTTATAGCCTGGCTTATGGATGCATTCTCTCTTAAATTTTTGTTTGTAATATATGTTATGTATAATGAAAAGTTGAACGTGTTAAAGACACAAATATGTGATACTTTTATCAAAGAAATGCAATTGGACCTGCAGTTCATTGTTACTTGGGCCCTGCGGTTTAGTCTGAATAATTTAGACATCGACCTCTTGTTCAGCATTGGTAATTACCGTGTACAATATCCACACTCTAATATTTATCAACGAAATCAGATATTAAAGTTAAATCCCTACTAAAATGACATGATTATGTGTCAGATAAAAATGCCCTGTTCGTGCTTTGGACACGAGATATCTTAATGTAATGTCTTGGGTTACAATGTTGGAAGTAGGAAACCTACTTACAGCGTCATTTTAACAAATGGTTACCAGCCTCGCACAGCAATGACCGTTTGTACGTTGTTTTTTAAATACTTTAATGATTGATAACAACAAAGAAAAGAAGACCAACTTACCGACCAACTCACCGACCAACTTACCGACCACCGACCAACTTACCGACCACCGACCAACTTACCGACCACCGACCAACTTACCGACCAACTCACCGACCAACTTACCGACCACCGACCAACTTACCGACCACCGACCAACTTACCGAGCACCGACCAACTTACCGACCAACTTACCGACCAACTTACCGACCACCGACCAACTTATCGACCAACTTACCGACCAACTTACCCACCACCGACCAACTTACCGACCAACTTACCCACCAACTTATCGACAAACTCACCGACCAACTTACCGACCAACTTACCGATGACCGACCAACTTACCGACCAACTTACCGACCACAGACCAACTTACCGACCAACTTACCGACCACCGACCAACTTACCGACCAACTTACCAACCAACTTACCAACCACCGACCAACTTACCGACCAACTTACCGACCAACTTACCGACCACCGACCAACTTACCGACCAACTTACCGACCAACTTACCGACCAACTTACCGACCAACTTACCGACCAACTTACCGACCAACTTACCGACCAACTTACCGACCAACTTACCGACCAACTTACCGAGTGATTTTATCTTGTTAGTTGCTCTACTCGTCTTGTTTTTTTATTATTTTAAAACACCACCCCCCCCCCCCTCTCTACCGGGCCATATTCAGGGAATTAAAAGTTTTAAAGGGTTTTTTTCCTTAAAATTTGATGTTAATTAAAATAAATTACTTTTATATGCAGTTCTTGGCTATTCTTATCAGGGACTCTCAATTGTTATGAGGCTGTCAAAAAAAAAGTTTGACTTGAATGCAGACGAACGTCTTAATTTTTCAGACTCACGCATGATTAAAACCTTATAAATTATTTTAACAACACTTGCGAGTGATCCGTTTATTAATTAGGATTAACGATATGTTTCTCTGAGGACAGGTTTTCAATATATCAATTGAATTTTAAAATTATATGAGAAATATGTAATGTGCTGAAATAAATTCAGTCAACTTGAGAAATATGTGCTGAAATAAATGCAGTCAACTAAAGAAATATGTGCTGAAATAAATTCAGTCAACTTGAGAAATATGTGCTGAAATAAATTCAGTCAACTTGAGAAATATGTGCTAAAATAAATTCAGTCAACTTACATCCTTCTCAACATAGCAATAAGTCAAGTGTGATTTCTGCACTCTCTCACTAATGAACGTTGTCATGTGCCAGGTGTGAGCACTTATCTTGTCTCATCTTCTATGTGCCAGGTATAAGCTTTAGCTTGTCACATCCTGTCATGCTATAATTAAGGGTTCTCCAAATGGGCTGTACCGTCCCATGGGGCGATGGGATGTCCTGGGGCGGTGGGATGTCCTGGGGCAGTGGGATGTCCTGGGCGGTGGGATGTCCTGGGGCCGTGGGATGTCCAGGGGCCGTGGTATGTCCTGGGGCGCTGAGATGTCCTGGAGGCGGTGGGATGTCCTGGGGCCATGGGATGTCCTGGGGCAGTGGGATGTCATGGGGCGCTGGGATGTCCTGAGGGGGCGGTGGGTTTTCCTAGGGCGGTGGGATGTCCTGGGGCCGTGGGATGTCCTGGTGCTGTAAAATTATCAATAGATGTAGGGGGAGTTGGGATTACTTAAGGGGGCTGTAAAGTTATCAATCGATGTAGGGGTAGTTTGGACTACTTAAGGGGCTGTAAAATGATCAATCGATGTAGGGGGAGAAGGGATAACTTAAGGGGGCTGTGGTGGATTATATCAGAAAACAATTTTTAAGATCAAAATAATATAAAATGAGAAGGAAAAACAAAGATTTATGAGTATCAGATGGTTATAACCTTGAAATAAGAATCGTCAACAGATATCAGTCAAACAGTACTTGGGACTATTTGAAGTAAGAAATATATTCTTAGGAAGGCGTAATCAATACTGTACAAAAATAGTGAATGCACTTTAAATAAGAGCAGACGACATAATTTTCCACCCCTTCAGCGTACGCAGCAATAGCAATTTAAAAAATAAAATGTTCATTTACTTTGCTGGTACCAATAGTATTGATTGGTATAACATGTCAGTACAGTTCTTTAATTTGGTGGTATCAATAGTATTGATTGGTATAACATGTCAGTACAGTCCTTTAATTTGGTGGTATCAATAGTATTGATTGGTATAACGTGTCAGTACAGTCCTTTAATTTGGTGGTATCAATAGTATTGATTTGTATAACATGTCAGTACAGTCCTTTAATTTGGTGGTATCAATAGTATTGATTGGTATAACGTGTCAGTACAGTCCTTTAATTTGGTGGTATCAATAGTATTGATTGGTATAACGTGTCAGTACAGTCCTTTAATTTGGTGGTATCAATAGTATTGATTGGTATAACATGTCAGTACAGTCCTTTAATTATGTGGTATCAATAGTATTGCTTGGTATAACATGTCAGTACAGTCCTTTAATTTGGTGGTATCAATAGTATTGATTGGTATAACGTGTCAGTACAGTCCTTTAATTTGGTGGTATCAATAGTATTGATTGGTATAACATGTCAGTACAGTCCTTTAATTTGGTGGTATCAATAGTATTGATTGGTATAACATGTCAGTACAGTCCTTTAATTTGGTGGTATCAATAGTATTGATTGGTATAACGTGTCAGTACAGTCCTTTAATTTGGTGGTATCAATAGTATTGATTGGTATAACGTGTCAGTACAGTCCTTTAATTTGGTGGTATCAATAGTATTGATTGGTATAACATGTCAGTACAGTCCTTTAATTTGGTGGTATCAATAGTATTGATTGGTATAACATGTCAGTACAGTCCTTTAATTATGTGGTATCAATAGTATTGATTGGTATAACATGTCAGTACAGTCCTTTAATTTGGTGGTATCAATAGTATTGATTGGTATAACATGTCAGTACAGTCCTTTAATTTGGTGGTATCAATAGTATTGATTGGTATAACGTGTCAGTACAGTCCTTTAATTTGGTGGTATCAATAGTATTGATTGGTATAACATGTCAGTACAGTCCTTTAATTTGGTGGTATCAATAGTATTGATTTGTATAACATGTCAGTACAGTCCTTTAATTTGGTGGTATCAATAGTATTGATTGGTATAACGTGTCAGTACAGTCCTTTAATTTGGTGGTATCAATAGTATTGATTGGTATAACATGTCAGTACAATCCTTTAATTTGGTGGTATCAATAGTATTGATTGGTATAACTTGTCAGTTTGTTAAAACGATATTACATTTATTTTAATCTTTCATTTGAATGCAACGCGACAGGCGCCTTGCTAAAGGTTGTCGTCACCAATTGTTGTCAACTCTAGTGTGTCATGGAAACGTTTGCTTCGTCTTGATTCAGAAGTCAAAGAAACGTGATTTGTATAACCGAAAAATGTTTGAGAATAAACGTGTTTTTTAATACAAAACTAGAGTTGATATTTGAACGTGACGGGATGTCATATAAAACTAGAGCTGAATCTGACCGTGACTTTTGTGTTGTAACATACAAATAGAGTTGACAATAGACCGTGACTTTTGTGTTGTAACATACAAATAGAGTTGACAATAGACCGTGACTTTTGTGTTGTAACATACAAATAGAGTTGACAATAGACCGTGACTTTTGTGTTGTAACATACAAATAGAGTTGACAATAGACCGTGACTTTTGTGTTGTAACATACAAATAGAGTTGACAATAGACCGTGACTTTTGTGTTGTAACATACAAATAGAGTTGACAATAGACCGTGACTTTTGTGTTGTAACATACAAATAGAGTTGACAATAGACCGTGACTTTTGTGTTGTAACATACAAATAGAGTTGACAATAGACCGTGACTTTTGTGTTGTAACATACAAATAGAGTTGACAATAGACCGTGACTTTTGTGTTGTAACATACAAATAGAGTTGACAATAGACCGTGACTTTTGTGTTGTAACATACAAATAGAGTTGACAATAGACCGTGACTTTTGAGTTGTAACATACAGATAGAGTTGACAATAGACCGTGACTTTTGTGTTGTAACATAAAACTAGAGTTGACAATAGACCGTGACTTTTGTGTTGCCGTATAAAACTGGAGTTGACAATAGACGGTGACGTTTGTGTTGTCATATTAAAATAGAGTTGACAATAGATCGTGACTCTTGTGTTGTAATACAAAACTAGAGTTGACAATAGATCGTGACTCTTGTGTTGTATGATAAAACTAGAGTTGACAATAGATCGTGACTCTTGTGTTGTAATACAAAACTAGAGTTGACAATAGATCATGACTCTTGTGTTGTAATACAAAACTAGAGTTGACAATAGATCGTGACTCTTGGGTTGTATGATAAAACTAGAGTTTGACATCTGACCGTGCCTTTTTGTTGTAATATAAAATTTGAAGACGGTGGATTTAGAGCTGTAACTGTCGATTTTAAAAAAATGTAATATTCAAACAAAACATTACAAATCCTCGTTATTTCAATTTATGTAATTGTTTATTATTTTATTTGTTGTTCTTGTTTTTTCTTTGTTATTGATTTGTTAATTTTTTTTAAATGTATGTATTTATTAATTTTTGCTGTAGTAGTAAATTTTTTTTTTTTTTAAAGGTATTTATTTAAGAATGAGGATGTCGGGCTGTAGAAAGTTTGTCTCTGAGAGTTTTGAATAAACTGACATTTCTCTAAAGGTCAATTTATTGATTTTCTTGGAAGCTAAAAGAAATTGTTGACATGTTCTCAACTCCATAATATAAATTAAAAGAATGAGGAAGCATGAGTCTTAAGGGACTAAAGAATGTGATAGTAATTTATATCAAATCAAGAAAACCACAATATTTTATTATTTTGTATCCATCAAAACAAGAAATCATACTTCATGTGTTACATGGTATTACGGACCGTTATAAATGGAGAATTTAATCTCTTAATTTTAGTCTATGGCTCGTTCTAAAAACAGTCCATAATAAAGAACGATACCAAAGTTTAAAAATAATAACAAATACAGCGACAATCAAGGCCAGAGCTAATTAAAATTAATAACTTTTTAATTTGTGAACTTCAATTAAATAATAACAGCAAGAGAAATATGATTAAAATTGTAAACTTACAGATTTGCTGGTACCGGTACGCTATATAAAAATACAATGAGCACAAAATTGTACGAGGAAATAAAAATCTCTACACACAACAAAGTACTGAATAATGACACAGAGCACATCTCATAATCAAGGAAAGGAAAATATCTCTCCCCCGTCATTTATTCTTATCCCTTTTATACCCAGTTTCAGATGATCATTCTGGAAATGGAATACGCAGTCTTATTGCTTCCCGCATTCTCTAGATCATTATATCATGTTCGACAGAAACGGACGATAGAAAACATAAATGTCAACAAATGGATATTTTTTCTAGCCGCCCCAACACGGGACCGACTTGAAGGAGGTCATGCACGTGGAAGGCGTGCCAAGCGTGTATCAAAACACATCATCCCTCATAACACATGGTAAACATTAATCCCTTGCGACCAAGTAAACTGTCAGTCCTATATGACCAAGTAAACTCTGTCAGTCCTATATGACCAAGTAAACTGTCAGTCCTATATGACCAAGTAAACTGTCAGTCCTATATGACCAAGTAAACTGTCAGTCCTATATGACGAAGTAAACTGTCAGTCCTATATGACCAAGTAAACTGTCAGTCCTATATGACCAAGTAAACTGTCAGTCCTATATGACTAAGTAAACTCTTCAGTCCTATATGACCAAGTAAACTCTGTCAGTCCTATATGACCAAGTAAACTCTGTCAGTCCTATATGACCAAGTAAACTCTGTCAGTCCTATATGACCAAGTAAACTCTGTCAGTCCTATATGACCAAGTAAACTATGTCAGTCCTATATGACCAAGTAAACTCTGTCAGTCCTATATGACCAAGTAAACTCTGTCAGTCCTATATGACCAAGTAAACTGTCAGTCCTATATAACCAAGTAAACTGTCAGTCCTATATGACCAAGTAAACTGTCAGTCCTATATGACCAAGTAAACTGTCAGTCCTATATGACCACGTAAACTGTCAGTCCTATATGACCAAGTAAACTCTGTCAGTCCTATATGACCAAGTAAACTCTGTCAGTCCTATATGACCAAGTAAACTCTGTCAATCCTATATGACCACGTAAACTGTCAGTCCTTTATGACCAAGTAAACTCTGTCAGTCCTATATGACCAAGTAAACTATGTCAGTCCTATATGACCAAGTAAACTCTGTCAGTCCTATATGACCAAGTAAACTCTGTCAGTCCTATATGATCAAGTAAACTCTGTCAGTCCTATATGACCAAGTAAACTGTCAGTCCTATATGACCTAGTAAACTGTCAGTCCTATATGACCAAGCAAAAGTGCAAATTTTGTGATATGACCAAGTGAGCCTACCACGATTAGTAGCGACCAGCCATTTTTTATTGGTCTTTTTTAATTGTATCAGTGTTGAAATCCAGATTTTTAAAAATGTAAATATTTGTTTCTTTTAAAAAAGATTTTTAGTTACATTCACGATCATTTACAGTTAATAAACAAAAAATGTGAAACAAATAAAATTCATTAGAAATAATTTTTATAAGACGTTTTTCTGCGACAATGATAAACAAAACACAAAGACATATCGATGCCCAAATTTCTGTATTCAGTTTGAGTTCTATGTGAACTGAATGTGAGATTATGTGTGAGTCCTATGGCAGCTGAATGTAAAATGGAGTGTGAGTCCTATGTGAACTGAATTATGTGTGAGTCCTATGTGAACTGAATTATGTGTGAGTCCTATGTGAACTGACTTATGTGTGAGTCCTATGTGAACTGAATTATGTGTGAGTCCTATGTGAACTGAATTATGTGTGAGTCCTATGTGAACTGAATCTAAGTTTGGTATACTAAGTCAATAAAACATAATGGATCTAAACGTAACGTCTATTTTGTGACAGCAACTGATACTATCCCATACCCTGGCGAGGTCCCGAGCTTAAAAGTAATCTTTATTTGAGGCCAGGAAGTTAAGAAATATAATATTTTCTTTAATGTCTTTCATAAGGAGGTCCGCGCTACGATCCGGTTCTTATCAAGTTCGTTAGCTTCGTATGTCTATGGGTTATTATAGTAACTACACAAACCATTGAGTTTTAGAACAAAGTATCTTTATTAACCAAACGACATCGTCAACTGCCATTACTCAATCACAACACATTACTCAATAATAATACGTCATTCCCCTTTGTCGAAAATTCTATTCTTATCTATATATTTCTGGTCCCCAAAATGTCGAACCACGAATAATTACTTTTCAGAACAGGGGATATATATATAGATAAAGGTCCCTAGCGATACGTTGATTAGTATTACTATGACTAAGTCTAGGGAATAATTACTACAATCAACAGTTATAACAATAACGTTACTATTACTTAAAAACACCAGTGGTTCAGCCACAAATAATTATTTTAATTAGTAAAATACTAAATACATATAGAGACACATACAAATAGTAATACTTAATGTCGATACAAATACAATGCTTTACTAATAACTCAATGTTATAATGCCGGACGTTCGGTGGAACGGTCGTCTCGGCTTGCCCTCTCTTGCCTGCTTCTCGTCTGCTATACACACTGCCAGACTCTTACAGCACACAACAAAGCCCTGGAAGGGTCGCCACTGGTCACTCAGGTGTGCAGGGGGTGGGGAGGAACTGCTCGCCACGCTCTGCTACCTCTACAACACTTCTGTTTGGGTCGTCTGCTGACCTTATATCTCTAGTGCGTTACTCGCTCGTTATTATCTGCCTTGTGCAGTTACTGCGTCAGGGTTAAACTGTTAACCGCTGACGTCTTATACAGTACTGAGTTCTAGTCTACTGAGCTCTGCTATGGCATATGCTTCTATAGCCCTGAGCCTACTCTCATTCAACTGACTGAACTGAGCTAACGTACTAACTGTATTAACTTACTAAACTAACTACTTCAACTGTACTAACTAACTACTAACTAACTACTAACTAACTGGCTGTAAAGAGAATAATAGATACAACATAAGCTACAACTAAGAATTACAGTCTTATCACAATATTACTAATCATACATATAACGTAGTATTCTAACAATGACTTGATAACTAACTATAATCCTAACCTATCCTCTAACAAAATGCTAACATTACAAACATGTGAACTAACAACAATAATAATGTTACAAACCCTACGACACTTGACTGGACACACTCCAGAAAGCAAATAGTCATAAGCCAGGCTCAGACTTGTCTGTCAATTACACTACAGTAATTACAGGGACGAGAGAGAGCGACTAACTGACTTACAACTCTATATATACTGGGATCCAGCCTAACGCTGACCTGTCCAGTTACCGGTGACCTCTGGGTCATACATATGATTAATATATTATATGCTAATTTTTCGCCTGGTCAACCAATGGTTCATCAGCTGACCCTAGGTCACAAGCTTGGTCGCACGCTGACCATTTTTCTGGTTGACCGGGAACTTCCATTGTTTCTGACTATGAGTCATTATTATCATCAGTACTGGCCTAATTGAGTCGATCACGTGACAAGCGACTGACAAGTGACCGGTAGGTTTGTGTGAGCCAGCGGGTCTCACACAAGTGAGGACCAGCGGGTCTCAACACTCCCCCCTTCTTCACTTTGGGACAATACCCCGTATTGTCACACTTTACTTAACTAGGACATTCTAAGACTTGAAATTATACATTTTAACTTGAATAGAAATGGTAACCAATATACCTATCAAACATACATTCTCAGTGTATGAATATACATATCAAACATGCATTCATAGTGCATACAAGAATAATATCAATTGCAAGTACAATATTACATGTCAGTAAATGTTACAAATTTTTTTCAATAGTAGCAATAATAACATTTAAAATACATAATGAGAAATAATTATAGTGATAATTAAACCTGAGAGGATGATAAGAAATCAAATGGAAAATGCAATTATAGTATATTTCAAAGATTAATGACTATTCTCCAACCCGAGAAAGAAAATCAGCTACAACATTATCCTGTCCTTTTATATAATGTATGTCAAAAACAAATTCTTGTAAGGCTAATGCCCATCTACAGATTCGTGGATTGGCAAAATTTGAAGTTTTTAAATAACTAAGACATTTATGGTCACATTGAAGTGTAAACTTAGCACCTAAGAGATAACGAGTTAACTTTCGTACTGCCCATATAATGTCTAAACAATCTTTTTCAATAGTAGAGTATCATGTTTAATGATCCAGTAGCTTTCTGCTTTTGTACCTGAATGACTGCAAAATCTCTTGTTTCTCTTGCATAATGCATATTCTAAGCCTCTGTCAGATGTATTAACAATAAAAGGTAGATTTTTGCTAGGCAACTTAAGAATGGGGTTCTGAACCAGAAGTGTTTGAAAACTCTTCCATGCCTTATCACGCTCAACAGTCCACACAACTTTATTGGACTTACCTTTGTTTTTGAGTCCGGTGAGCGATGTGGTTAAGGACGCGAACCCTTGCCTGAATTTACTGTAGTATGCTAATCTAGCTAATCGTCTGAGATGCTTCTTAGTTTTAGGTTGTTGTAGCCTTTTGATTTTATCACCGTTATAAGGTTGTAACGAACCTTCCTCTACTTTACATCCTAAAAATTTTATGCTGTCGAGCTCTAGTTTTAATTCAGATTGTTTTACATTAAATTCTGCCTCATTTAAACAAATAGATACTTTCCCTAACTCTATTATGTGATCCTCCCTTTGACTCTCAATTAACTCTGGATTAAGACTAACATTGCTTTCTGTTTCTGTGCTTGACTCTACCTTTAGCATGGTCACTTTACCTAGTAGTTCTGAGTGTGACCTAATTTCTGGGTCAGCTAACTTTTCCTGACAGACAGTCCTATTGTCTATGCCTACACTACTCTGAGAGGTCAACTGCTGTATTTGTTTATTATGGTCAGGCGCGTCATGGATGATCGCCCTTGTCGGTAAACACTGATTAGATGCGGTAGCGGTCATTGTTACAATAGGTACACACAGGTGGCTAGCGTAACCTACATTCTCTAATGCTAAGTTGGCTCCTAAGTTATCTTGACAACTTATGCGTGCCATAGCGAGTTGGTACTGTCGTTCCCTTTCTTTTTCTTCTAACTCTAACTTTCTCATCTCATATTCTCTTAGCGCTAATTTTTCTTCTCTATCTTTTTCTTCTGTACGTATTCTGTCTTCCCTTTCTTCAAGACGTAATCTTTCTTGTATTTGTTCCTGTTTAGCTTTTTCTTCCTTATCTTGTTGTTCCTGTTTAGCTTTTTCTTCCTTATCTTGTTGTTCCTGTTTAGCTTTTTCTTCTTTTACATAATGCGCTAACTCTTTACCAGTTAGCCCCATCTCGGTGGCTTCATCTTTAAGCTCCTGAATAGACTTCATTATTTTTATACTGAGCTAATAATAAATATACCGTTTATATAAAACGGTACCAGTAAGTCAATTGAAAATATAAAAGATTAAAATAGTATTATGGACAACAAACGTATACAAGACAACTGTGAACGTAAGACTTGACGAAACAATAACAATGTCCCTTAACAATTCCCTACAAACACGATGGACAAGACAAGGCTGAAAAAAAAATATTTTGTAATCCAGACACAAAGAAAAGAGAAGATAGTAGACGCCACGTAACTTAACCCTTAAGAACAACTGACACTACAGCTAACACTAATGAAGAGATATATAGAATAAAATCCCCAGCGAACTTTATCGCTCTTACGGGTATACGAATTTTATCTATATAGATCTACAGTACCCTAATAGAAGTAGGAGCATTAAAACTATCTTTTCAAATACAGGAAAAGATACTTACAATGCCACACAAATTGAATAACAAATAACACAAAACGAAGAATAAATATAACCCAATTGGTGTGGTGGACCGTGAGGTGACAAAGGTGGAAATTATAAATCAAACCTTCTGTCAAACTGTAGCCCCACTCAAATGCAGCCCAAGATTAAATGCAAGGAGACGAGGACTCTTTAATACCCAGTTATTCAAATACCAGCTTCAAACTGCTAGATCGTGATCTGACTCCGGTTTATAACACACAGGAATATGTGGAGAAAATATTTGTAATAATTAATGAAAAGTATTTATCTAAGGTATAAAAATAATTTTTCATTCAACAAAAGCATTCACACACCTAACTATACAGGTGGAGGAATTAACAACAAATAATTTAACAATAAACTAACTTAAATATTACAAATAAAATTTAACTTAAAATAAAATTGGATAAATAAATGCTAATAATTTAATCTACGTATAAGTTTTAGACGGGCCCCCAATATGTCGAAAATTCTATTCTTATCTATATATTTCTGGTCCCCAAAATGTCGAACCACGAATAATTACTTTTCAGAACAGGGGATATATATATAGATAAAGGTCCCTAGCGATACGTTGATTAGTATTACTATGACTAAGTCTAGGGAATAATTACTACAATCAACAGTTATAACAATAACGTTACTATTACTTAAAAACACCAGTGGTTCAGCCACAAATAATTATTTTAATTAGTAAAATACTAAATACATATAGAGACACATACAAATAGTAATACTTAATGTCGATACAAATACAATGCTTTACTAATAACTCAATGTTATAATGCCGGACGTTCGGTGGAACGGTCGTCTCGGCTTGCCCTCTCTTGCCTGCTTCTCGTCTGCTATACACACTGCCAGACTCTTACAGCACACAACAAAGCCCTGGAAGGGTCGCCACTGGTCACTCAGGTGTGCAGGGGGTGGGGAGGAACTGCTCGCCACGCTCTGCTACCTCTACAACACTTCTGTTTGGGTCGTCTGCTGACCTTATATCTCTAGTGCGTTACTCGCTCGTTATTATCTGCCTTGTGCAGTTACTGCGTCAGGGTTAAACTGTTAACCGCTGACGTCTTATACAGTACTGAGTTCTAGTCTACTGAGCTCTGCTATGGCATATGCTTCTATAGCCCTGAGCCTACTCTCATTCAACTGACTGAACTGAGCTAACGTACTAACTGTATTAACTTACTAAACTAACTACTTCAACTGTACTAACTAACTACTAACTAACTACTAACTAACTGGCTGTAAAGAGAATAATAGATACAACATAAGCTACAACTAAGAATTACAGTCTTATCACAATATTACTAATCATACATATAACGTAGTATTCTAACAATGACTTGATAACTAACTATAATCCTAACCTATCCTCTAACAAAATGCTAACATTACAAACATGTGAACTAACAACAATAATAATGTTACAAACCCTACGACACTTGACTGGACACACTCCAGAAAGCAAATAGTCATAAGCCAGGCTCAGACTTGTCTGTCAATTACACTACAGTAATTACAGGGACGAGAGAGAGCGACTAACTGACTTACAACTCTATATATACTGGGATCCAGCCTAACGCTGACCTGTCCAGTTACCGGTGACCTCTGGGTCATACATATGATTAATATATTATATGCTAATTTTTCGCCTGGTCAACCAATGGTTCATCAGCTGACCCTAGGTCACAAGCTTGGTCGCACGCTGACCATTTTTCTGGTTGACCGGGAACTTCCATTGTTTCTGACTATGAGTCATTATTATCATCAGTACTGGCCTAATTGAGTCGATCACGTGACAAGCGACTGACAAGTGACCGGTAGGTTTGTGTGAGCCAGCGGGTCTCACACAAGTGAGGACCAGCGGGTCTCAACACCCTTTTCGCACAATGCGTCACAAAATACCAAATATTTAATAGCAACATCTACCCAAATACTCTCCAAACAACACGCATTCACAATATAAGTCTTCAACAGTCCGGTCAGAAAATAGAGAGTATGGCGATGAGCGCGAGTTAGACAGCGAAAGTCACATGTGTTTGTGTAGCAGTTTTTGGGGATAACATTAGCATTGACGTCTGTAAGGGGCGTCAGCGGTAATTTGATTTAGAAATGTTTAGAGGCGTAATTTGAAAAGGCTCAAGTGATATCTTATACAAATTCACTTTTTTTTTAAATGGGTGGACGGTGCTCAGGTTGAAGCAAAAATAAATGAAGCCAAAAAGAAAAACTTGGAGAAAGGCGAATAAAACAGCGGATGTTTTGACTGGGAGCCTTCGACTCAGTGGCGTAGCTAGGGTTAGTGGCACCCTGGGCGGGACGAGAATTTTGCAGTCCCACGCCACAAAAAAAAATTCGCTAGTTGGCCGAAAATTCCGCCATTCCCATATAAAATAAAGTTAGCCGTCTCCTTCGCCCCGCTTCCTACGCAACTGCTTCAACTGAACAAAAAATCAACAGAAAATTAAGATAACAGGAAGCAACATCACATTAAGGCAAAAGGAAATAAAATAATAAAATGGAATTATAAAATGAAACAGATTTTATAACGCTAAGATAGGTTCAGACAGAAAATAATTTTTAAGGAAGCATTTCCTGATATCTAAAAGAAATATTCCATATGAGATTATTAGAAAACGGAAAAAAAACTTAAAATAAAAAAATGCATACATTTAAATAGGCGCAATGGCGTAGCGAGCTTAACTCGCGCCCGTGGCACAATACCTTTTTAACGCCCCCCAATACCTTTTTAGCGCCCCCCCTATTCGAAAACCATAAAATATTATAGTAAAATATACCATTTGGCGCCCCTTTGTGAGTAGTGCCCGGGGCATAATGCCCCCCTCCCCCCCCCCACTACGCCACTAAAAAGGCGTTACATTTAAGATTACTCAATTAGTTATACAGGAAGTGTTTCTTTCAGACATTTTTTCCACTGGGGTGGGGGCATATTAGATTTTCTGGAGGGGGGTCAGTGCCCTGTGGTCCCTGTGCAGTGCCGTAGCTAAGTGGTTTGCATGTGGGACATACGTGCCGCGGTACCAGAGTAGCGGGGCAACGAAATGGACAACTGCAGAGTTCGCATCGTGAAAGGGAGAGCGGCAAAAGTATTTGGTCCCTATGGCAACACTAATGGTAGCTACGTCTCTGTGCAGGGCCGGCCTTAGGCCACTGCAACCTATGCGGCCGCAGTGGGCCCCGCGCTTTTTTTTCTAATACAAAATCTTAATTTTCCCTTATTTTCATCCCTATCCCTACCCAGACTGGGCCCCGCACAATCCGTTTCGCAAAGGGCCCCGCAATTGTTAGAGCCGGCCCTGCTCTGTGCAGTGTATAGCTCGTCACCAAAATTATCGATTATTTTCAACGATAATGAAAATGCTAGTTCACATGAATCCGTGCAACTAAATGGGACACTTTCTTTATTATCCTGATATTAAAAAGACAAAAGCAGTTGAGAATTTAATGAATATAATCTAAATATTTTTTTTTTAAAACCTCTTTTATTCAGAAACCTTTGTTACAAACGTAGCACATTTAAAGAAATAACAGAAGCTCTTGACAAAGTAACAGAGGAAATGTGCACTATTTATATGTGTCCGTTAAATTCTTAATTTATAAAAAAAAAATATCTCTCAATTTTTTAAAGTTAACATGTTATGTAACTCAACATTCATGGAATAGAGTAGACTTTTAAGTATGCAAATAAAATATATTTTAAAGCCCAATGCTATCATACAATGTATAACTAACTTAACACAAATCCCGGCTATAAAAGTATTGCTTTTATAATGAGATGACATTTGAAAATAGATTGCGTTTGTTTGATACTTAGCAAGAACTACTATTAGAATTGTAGACCTTGATATTGCTGTAAAGGTAGTTTAATATAGTGGTATTAAAGTCTTTAAATTTTTAAAGGTGCAAAAAATAAATGAAAAAAATACCGGTAAATGGGAACAACGGGAAGTAAGACTCCGGCGTCTAATCGGGAGCGGCCAGTACGTTATTTATTAAGGGAATACTGTAAGCCTCAAACAAAAATGGCCTTATATGTACGGATCATCAAATATTTCGAACGTAGCAATATTTCATAGATTCCACTAATTATAATCAGTGAAAGGCACCAGATAATATTCTTTTGAAACCTGTTTCGAAATGGCAAGTTAGTAGTTTTGTGATAAAGAAAAATCTATATACATGTATTCGTTATATTGTTGAGCATTATTTGCTCGAGGGGGGGGGGGGGGCGGAGTGATGGCTGAAAAAAAACCTGGTCAGACGTTCGTGAATATTAGGCTGATTAGATACCTTAACATCAAGTGGTTCTACAAAATACCAATCACAGCAGTGAGGGAGATGAAAATCATAGTGGTGCAAGGAATACGGTAAAAAGGTGGAAATGGATAGGTCATATCATGAGATGGATAGGTCATACCATGAGATGTAAAGGTCATACCTTGATAGGGATAGGTCATACCATGAGATGGATAGGTCAGACCATGAGATGGATAGGTCATACCTTGAGATGGATAGGTCATACCATGAGATGGATAGGTCATACCATGAGAGGAATAAGTCATACCATGATATGGTTGGGTCAAACCATGAGAAAACAAATGCTAAGTGTATTAAGACAAGTCATATGCTATGGAACCTTCACGATGAAGAGGGCGATGAAGACACACAAAAAACTGGTGCATAGAGGTCGTCAAGTGCGTAATATAGATTGGAAACAGTTGGAAAGAGTTAGTGAAGGCTTGGAAAGAAATTGTTCATGGCATGGCCACAGTGCTTCGGAAAGTAAAGAAGAAGAAGCAAATCTGATGAAATTAAGATAGGAAAGCAGGGACAAGAACCGCAAAGGAATAGCTCGTATTTTGTCGGCGAAAAAAAAAAGAGGGGGTGTGGTTGGCGAGTAAAAGAAAACATGACGCTGCTCATGTCATATGATGTCAGGGTCTCATGGGTGTTGCTCACAGGGCCGACCCTAACAATTGCGGGGCCCTATGCGAAACGGATTGCGCGGGGGGCCCAGTCTGGGTAGGGATAAGGATAATAAGTGAAAATTAAGATTTTGTACTAGAAAATAAATTCGGGGCGGGGCCTATGAAAGTGCGGGGCCCAATGCGGCCGCAAGGTTGCAGTGGCCTAAGGCCGGCCCCTGGTGGCTCATACCATATGGTGTCAGGGTCCAGTGTTTTGTTACGAATGTGGTTTTGGTGCTTTGTTACGAATGTGGTTTAAGTGCTTTGTTACGAATGTGGTTTAAGTGCTTTGTTACAAATGTGGTTTTGGTGCATTGTTACGAATGTGGTTTTGGTGCATTGTTACGAACGTGGATTTAGTGCTTTGTTACGAACGTGGATTTAGTGCTTTGTTACGAATGTGGTTTAAGTGCTTTGTTACGAATGTGGTTTAAGTGCTTTGTTACGAATGTGGTTTTGGTGCTTTGTTACGAATGTGGATTTAGTGCTTTGTTACGAATGTGGTTTTGGTGCTTTGTTACGAATGTGGTTTTGGTGCATTGTTACGAATGTGGTTTTGGTGCATTGTTACGAACGTGGATTTAGTGCTTTGTTACGAATGTGGTTTAAGTGCTTTGTTACGAATGTGGTTTTGGTGCTTTGTTACGAATGTGGTTTAAGTGCTTTGTTACGAATGTGGTTTAAGTGCTTTGTTACGAATGTGGTTTAAGTGCTTTGTTACGAATGTGGTTTAAGTGCTTTGTTACGAATGTGGTTTAAGTGCTTTGTTACGAATGTGGTTTTGGTGCTTTGTTACGAATGTGGTTTTGGTGCTTTGTTACGAATGTGGTTTTGGTGCATTGTTACGAATGTGGTTTTAGTGCTTTGTTACGAATGTGGTTTAAGTGCTTTGTTACGAACGTGGATTTAGTGCTTTGTTACGAATGTGGTTTTGGTGCTTTGTTACGAATGTGGTTATGGTGCATTGTTACGAATGTGGTTTTAGTGCTTTGTTACGAATGTGGTTTTTGCGCTTTGCTACGAATGTGGTTTTGGTGCTTTGTTACGAATGTGGTTTTAGTGCTTTGTTACGAACGTGGATTTAGTGCATTGTTACGAACGTGGATTTAGTGCTTTGTTACGAACGTGGATTTAGTGCTTTGTTACGAATGTGGTTTAAGTGCTTTGTTACGAATGTGGTTTAAGTGCTTTGTTACGAATGTGGTTTAAGTGCTTTGTTACGAATGTGGTTTTAGTGCTTTGTTACGAATGTGGTTTTAGTGCTTTGTTACGAATGTGGTTTTGGTGCTTTGTTACGAATGTGGTTTTGGTGCATTGTTACGAATGTGGTTTTGGTGCATTATTACGAACGTGGATTTAGTGCTTTGTTACGAACGTGGATTTAGTGCTTTGTTACGAACGTGGATTTAGTGCTTTGTTACGAATGTGGTTTAAGGTGCTTTGTTACGAATGTGGTTTAAGTGCTTTGTTACGAATGTGGTTTTAGTGCTTTGTTACGAATGTGGTTTAAGGTGCTTTGTTACGAATGTGGTTTAAGTGCTTTGTTACGAATGTGGTTTTAGTGCTTTGTTACGAATGTGGTTTTGGTGCTTTGTTACGAATGTGGTTTTGGTGCATTGTTACGAATGTGGTTTTGGTGCATTGTTACGAACGTGGATTTAGTGCTTTGTTACGAACGTGGATTTAGTGCTTTGTTACGAATGGGGTTTAAGTGCTTTGTTACGAATGTGGTTTAAGTGCTTTGTTACGAATGTGGTTTAAGTGCTTTGTTACGAATGTGGTTTTGGCGCTTTGTTACGAATGATGTTTTGGTGCTTTGTTACGAATGTGGTTTTGGTGCATTGTTACGAATGTGGTTTTAGTGCTTTGTTACGAATGTGGTTTAAGTGCTTTGTTACGAACGTGGATTTAGTGCTTTGTTACGAATGTGGTTTTGGTGCTTTGTTACGAATGTGGTTATGGTGCATTGTTACGAATGTGGTTTTAGTGCTTTGTTACGAATGTGGTTTTGGCGCTTTGTTACGAATGTGGTTTTGGTGCTTTGTTACGAATGTGGTTTGAGTGCTTTGTTACGAACGTGGATTTAGTGCTTTGTTACGAACGTGGATTTAGTGCTTTGTTACGAATGTGGTTTAAGGTGCTTTGTTACGAATGTGGTTTAAATGCTTTGTTACGAATGTGGTTTTAGTGCTTTGTTACGAATGTGGTTTTGGTGCTTTGTTACGAATGCGGTTTTAGTGCTTTGTTACGAATGTGGTTTTAGTGCTTTGTTATGAATGTGGTTTTAGTGCTTTGTTACTAATGATGTTTTAGTGCTTTGTTACGAATGATGTTTTAGTGCTTTGTTACGAATGATGTTTCAGTGCTTTGTTACGAATGTGGTTTTAGTGCTTTGTTACGAATGTGGTTTTAGTGCTTTGTTACGAATGTGGTTTTGGTGCTTTGTTAACAGCCAATATATATCATAAAAATATGAATATGTCAATAATGAGAATGCTGATGTACTTAAACCTAAACAATCAAAACGCTGGTTTCAATTCACCAGTGCTAAGCCTGTGCCACAAACGGTGTAAGCATTATTGATCAGTGAAGACGTTAGGCATATAAAACGTTTTCTAAATAAATATTATTATAAGGTATTATATAATAAAATTGATCATCTTATTATTGAATTAATACATATATAGCTTTTTAATTTGTTTGAAATATTTGTTACAATTTTACATTTCCTCGACAGCCGTACGGGTCGTATAAACATAATTCTGAGCATGCGTGTAACTTAGTTCGACAGATGGCAAACAAGGGAGCGGGTTCCCGGAAAAGTTTGAGAACCCCCCCCCCCCCCCCCCCCGAGATGAACGAAATTTCATAGAAGATATTACCAATGATTGGTGGAAATATTGGAGTCAGCGGTGATCCACGGTATTAATCTGTCAACACACATACATGTCACAGGCCATATGTTATCTTTATGCATGGTTTGAATATCTAAGGTCTCAAGTCCGATGTGTTTGCTACTCAGGCCTCGATTTAAAACTTGTATTGTTGAGTGTCCTTCCAACAGTGTCGTTATTTTTAATTTGTTATATTTTTTGTAAAATGTATTTATTTATTTATTTTTTTATTTTTTTTTTTGAATTCAAAGGACAAAATACGCCCATTTGGAATTTTTAAAGTGTTCTATCATTTCTAATATTTAGACTAAAAATTGGATGAAAAAACTAGTTAATGACATTTATTTAGGCTTGTTCAAATCAGTTATGTAAACTATACTAATATAACCTCCAAAAACAATTTTTTCCCTAGACGTTTAACAAGTAAACTAAATCTTTCATTGGCATGATAATATAAGGACACTGTCTCATTTTTCACTAAAGATGGCTTACATGCCCAGACATGATAAAAAAATGACACTTTTTCTTCACTGAAATGGCTTACATACCCAGACATGATTTTAAAAAATGACACTTTTTCTTCACTGAAATGGCTTACATGCCCAGCCTTGATAAAAAATGACAATTTTTCTTCACTGAAAAGGCTTACATGCCCAAACTTGATAAAAATGACACCCTTTCTTCACTGAAATGGCTTACATGCCCAGCCTTGATAAAAAATGACACTTTTTCTTCACTGAAATGGCTTACATGCCCAGACTTGATAACATTTATGAAAACAAAAACACTTTTCCTTCTCAGATAACCAGTAGGCTACTTCATAACAAAGGAAAGGGTGAGTTTGCAAAAGAACTATGTTTAATCACATACTAATGTTAGAACATAAAAAAATATGACAGGAGCTCAGCCAACCCTTGGGCTGGGAAGGAACAGCTGACAAAGTTGTTAGACAATAGACGCTTGCTGCTTATCATCATCCCAAGGCCTGCGAAAAATTACAAATGCTGAATGTAGCATTTCTAATAATGTCGCAACTATCATTTCGTTATACACCTTTAAAAACTGTTATTGTGTGATTTGCTTCTACTTGAGACAAATTGTCTTATTACGAAAATAAATATATGTTTTACTTCGGGGAGAATAATATTTTTTTTTTAAGCAGCAGCAGATAAGATGAGGAAAGCTTTATATTGCGATTCCGGAAGTAGCATGTATCTTATAATTAGGTCAAATGGGTTGGAATAAAACCGGTGGAATTGATTTTTACGTCAAAGAGTGTTCCGAGTGGGGTGGGGGGCAACCATTGGTAATATTGAGGGAAACACTTGGTGGTGTTGTGTGTAGGGTCAACGATAAGTGTCATCGTTGTAAGTATGAGGGGCAAGGGGTGGCTACAGACGGCCAGATTTTACGTAAGAGAAGATTAAAATCATCGCGACGAGAAATAAAGAAAGACTTTCAACCATTTTCCAATAGACTGACTGCGGCGATTAACAATTAAATGATGACATAAGAGTCAAACATTTGAATAACTTTGAGATTGGGAATTCTGAATAAGGCCCCTCGACATTTTTCTTGATCTCCTTGACTTAAGATACCTTTTATTCTGTTTATACTCTGGTCTGAATAGGTTCACTTCAAACCTGCTCTGAAATATGTTAGCTGCTCATAACCTGTACATAGACCAAACACTGCTATCCAACGGCCCTCCCTCCGCATGCGGCCCGGAAAGATACACTTTGCGGCCTCGCTGAATGCTGGGTGTCTGAACAAATAAACTTTCCCGTTCTTCATTCAGCGAACATTACAATATGTTCTACCGGCCAGTCAAAGCAAATAAAACGCATGTCGCATTAGTTTAGCTTAGTTATATCTCTTAGATATATTTAACTTCTGGTGTGTCCTGCTTCCTTTTCACAACCGGCCCTTCCCCTACTCAACATGTTTTATAATAATAGTACTGAGTGGAAGAAAAAAAGCTTTCCCGTAGCGAGCGTCATGCGTGACGTTGAAACTGAAGTACAAATGTTGATTTTTTTTCTTTCGATTATATTAATCAATAAAGTGTGTTATGTGATTGTCTGTTGGACTATTATTTAAAGGCCGGCAGGTAAGGTGTAGGACTGTCTGTGGGACTATTATTTAAAGGCCGGCAGGTAAGGTGTAGGATTGTCTGTTGGACTATTATTTAAAGGCCGGCAGGTAAGGTGTAGGACTGTCTGTGGGACTATTATTTAAAGGCCGGCATGTAAGACGTAGGACTGTCTGTTGGACTATTATTTAAAGGCCGGAAGGTAAGGTGTAGGACTCTCTGTGGGACTATTATTTAAAGGCCGGCAGGTAAGGCGTAGGACTCTCTGTTGGACTATTATTTAAAGGCCGGCAGGTAAGGTGTAGGACTCTCTGTTGGACTATTATTTAAAGGCCCGCAGGTAAGGTGTAGGACTCTCTGTTGGACTATTATTTAAAGGCCGGCAGGTAAGGTGTAGGACTCTCTGTTGGACTATTATTTAAAGGCCGGCATGTAAGGCGTAGGGCTGTCTGTTGGACTATTATTTAAAGGCCGGAAGGTAAGGTGTAGGACTCTCTGTGGGACTATTATTTAAAGGCCGGCAGGTAAGGCGTAGGACTCTCTGTTGGACTATTATTTAAAGGCCGGCAGGTAAGGTGTAGGACTCTCTGTTGGACTATTATTTAAAGGCCCGCAGGTAAGGTGTAGGACTCTCTGTTGGACTATTATTTAAAGGCCGGCAGGTAAGGTGTAGGACTCTCTGTTGGACTATTATTTAAAGGCCGGCATGTAAGGCGTAGGGCTGTCTGTTGGACTATTATTTAAAGGCCGGAAGGTAAGGTGTAGGACTCTCTGTGGGACTATTATTTAAAGGCCGGCAGGTAAGGCGTAGGACTCTCTGTTGGGCTATTATTTAAAGGCCGGCAGGTAAGGTGTAGGACTCTCTGTGGGACTATTATTTAAAGGCCGGCAGGTAAGGTGTAGGACTCTCTGTGGGACTATTATTTAAAGGCCGGCAGGTAATGTGTAGGACTGTCTGTGGGACTATTATTTAAAGGCCGGCAGGTAAGGTGTAGGACTCTCTGTGGGACTATTATTTAAAGGCCGGCAGGTAAGGCGTAGGACTCTCTGTTGGACTATTATTTAAAGGCCGGCAGGTAAGGTGTAGGACTGTCTGTTGGACTATTATTTAAAGGCCGGCAGGTAAGGTGTAGGACTGTCTGTTGGACTATTATTTCAAGGCCGGCAGGTAAGGTGTAGGACTGTGTGTTGGACTATTATTTAAAGGCCGGCAGGTAAGGTGTAGGATTGTCTGTTGGACTATTATTTAAAGGCCGGCAGGTAAGGTGTAGGACTGTGTGTTGGACTATTATTTAAAGGCCGGCAGGTAAGGTGTAGGACTGTCTGTGAGACTATTATTTAAAGGCCGGCAGGTAAGGTGTAGGACTGTGTGTTGGACTATTATTTAAAGGCCGGCATATAAGATGTAGGACTGTTAGCAGGAGTATTGTTTTTAGAAAATGAGAGGTTAAAAATTTTTATGACACTTAGAACCACCGGGTATTTTAATATATCTGGACCCGTTTTTAAAAAAACCCTTTTAAGCCCTAGCTTTCATATATTTTCTTTTATTACAGTTTGTTCACTAAAAAATAAATAATAATTATTTTTAGCATTGTGTGTGTGTGTGTGTGTGTGTGTGTGTGTGTGTGTGTGTGTGTGTGTTAAGTGGAGTGGCGTGTGGCGATCGAAATACTCCACGGTTGAGATGATGCTAAAGATGTGGGTTCAAAACACGAGTGCGGGAAACTGAGTTTGACGGCAGTCTTTGTTTAGCACGTTAGAAACATATTTTTATAAGCACATTGTGTAATGAGGAGTTAGATTATAAAGTTCCTCAAACAAATAACGTGTTGTTGTTGTTTTTATAGCTAAGTTTAGTATGTTAAATGAAGGAAAGGGGGTCTCATTGTTCGCAGTGCTGTCTATATTTTTTTTTACAAAAGGGAACTAGAAATAAAATAACCAACGAATGTGTCACGCTATCTCTGCTAAAAGTAAAAGTGTTTTACCATTACATAGTTTTTGTAGAAGGCGTATTATCACTAATGATTTGATAGGGAATTCTTCAAATACTATAATTTTTTTTTAAATTTATTTATTACATGTATATATTGACAAACGGACGCACTCAGAGGCGTGGCTATAGTCTTAATCTTAGGCGCCTAGGGACAAAATTCATTTTGAAGTGCCTCCCTTTCTTTTTTCATCTCTCACGCCCATTATTTTCAAAATAAAATAATATGAAAGCACCCTAACTAGTCTTGGCGCCCAAGGACATATGTCCCCCCGACCCCCTTAGCTACGCCTCTGTGCACACTTTGAGACCTCATTTGAAATCTTGTCTCACAGTGCGCATTCTTTTTTTAAACCTGCACACACAAAAAGTCCAAATGCTGCAACAAACAAATCAGATTGGACCAGATGCACTGGGTTAAGTGTGGGGTGAGGAGGTCATTTATTCAGTTTCTTTTATGGGAAAAGCCAATCTTTGTGAATTTAATCCGAGTAATTTTTTTTTCTTTTAAAAAATCTAAAATAAACTTTATTAGAAAGAGATTTTTTGCTGTGTCACTGAGAACAGTGAGAAGACGTATATTCTAAATTGGGATTACTTGACATGTCAAAACAGAAATCATCCCCCATCCCCACATATACACAAACACTAAAAAGGCGAGGGGATTAGAAAAACAAAACAGGTAGGAGATATGTTTAAGCCAAGCTCTAAATAATTCACCAGAGAGGAGAGTGTCAATATAACGTTTGGACATTGCCAGAGTGCAATTCAAATTGAGAATTTCCCGGGTACCTAAACATTTACACCTCGGTTGTATGCTAAAACAATAATTTCAACAAATGGGCAGTAAGTAAAATCACTTCAATAACTTTTAGACTTCCAACAGAAACTGAAAGATTTCAAATATCTGTAATGGAAGTTCAATTAATACTTTTTTTTATACCACTTTACCTAGAAATGTGATTTCAAAATAACTCTTAAACGGTTCAACGATCTGTACAAATCAAATGAGACGGGTGAATCATTTCTCTATAGCTTTGGAATGGAAGGCTTAACCTTTAATGTCATTTTATCATCAATAGAAACATGAAGTTCAAAAATTCCATTATAATCTTTACTCTCACCGTTGTTAAGTAAGGAAAGGATTTGATGTTACGGTAAATTTCTTTTGTTTCGCAATAACTGCCAGTGAGCTGTGGTAATCATGAATAAACAAACTGTATCTTTATGCAAAATTATAGACGGGTAAAAACGAATCGAGGCAGCAATGAATGCGAAGTTGTTTTTTTTTCCAAGTTATGTTTTAATTTAGTCTGTATCATCTAAAAGGAACTCTAACACAAGAAAGAAGAAAAGGATCAACCTCTAAGTTTCATCGCTTACTTTGTGGCTAACTCAACTCAGATAAGACTTTATTTTTTTATTTAAAGTGTGACCTCCACTTAGGCATGATATAATTGTATGGCCAGGAAAAGATTTTAATAATTTAAGAAGAAAGTGACGGTTTATTTTAGTAGGTTATCTTTATCATCAAGTCAAGAAAAATTGACTCGTCAGTGGGTTGTTAAAAATTCAAACAAAGTGAGAAGATATTGTTTATAATGTTATTTGTTTAGGGAATAAAATTAAAATAGATTACAAGGAGTCATTTAATTAAAATTCCACTAAAAAAAGTTTTTATATTCTTTGATTTTGTCTTAGCTACATTTTTGGGGAAATGAAAGGTTAGTAGTTGTTGAGTTGGCCATGTTAATGATAAGAGTTAGCTTCATGCCAACATATTATTTGAAGAAATAAAAAAAAAAAATTTTAATTTTAAAACTTGAGGCATTTACATAAGATTAATTGTCAACACAATAAAAAAGAAAATAGTAAACCTTGTATGAACAAAAAATGTTTATTGTATCAACCTTGCAACAACACTCAGCAGATCTTCATTTATTGTATCAACCTTGCAACAAAATTCAGCAGATCTTCGTTTATTGTATCAACCTTGCAACAACATTCAGCAGATCTTCATTTATTGTATCAACCTTGAAACAACATTCAGCAGATCTTCATTTATTGTATCAACCTTGAAACAACATTCAGCAGATCTTCGTTTATTGTATCAACCTTGCAACAACATTCAGCAGATCTTCATTTATTGTATCAACCTTGAAACAACATTCAGCAGATGTTCAGATCAGTCGAGACAATGACATTTATGAGCGTTTATTTGAATATCACATTTTTATCATCCAATGAAGATTCATTAAAACAGTATTCTATTTTTCTTTCTTATAAAACTATTTTTTATTTGTCCATATGACTATTTCATTCAAGTGTTGATGTATTGCAACCGTCCCGAGGAAAAGCGTCGTCACGGGTGAAGCCATAAAATGCCACCTTACATGATGGAGAAAGAAGCCCCCCCCCCCGAGCGGACCTATAAATAAGACTATTCTGACCCCCCCCCCCCCCCCAACTTTTTTTTTCCCTCTAGTTCGTGTTCATTGGATTTAAAATTCAAATTCATTTTGAAAGTTCTATTTTTAAATAACTTTTACCCTTCCTCCCCCACCCGCCACCCCCCCCCCCTCCAAAAAAATAATATCAGTGCTCTGACCGAGTGAACCTTTTGTCTGGTCTTGCCACGATTATTGTTGCAGCTCATGCATTTAAAATAAGAGTAAAATCACTCGACAACGAACAACTACTAACAAAGCCCGTCTAGAAGTCCAACCAAGACAAACAAACTCCGTCATAGATAAATCCAATGAAGGAAGTGAATTTGTTTAATTTTTAGTTTTTACTTTTATGCAGACTCGTAGAGTTGAGATTTTAAACTCTCTAACCGGGAACACATCTTAAACTTCTTACTATTCCACTGTATCGCACGTATCTTTACAAATGTGTATTCAGTCCGACTTGATTTCAAAGTTCATTTACAAGGGGACGCAAATGAATATACTGGAAATAAAGCTTTTCCATAGGTTGTCTCTTTTGTTCTATGTGTAGTTGGATGTGTAGTTGGATGTTTAGTTGGATGTGTAGTTGGATGTGTAGTTGGATGTGTAGTTGGATGTGTAGTTGGATGTGTAGTTGGATGTGTTGTTGGATGTGTTGTTGGATGTATATTTGATGTGGAGTTGGATGTGTCGTTGGATGTATAGTTGGATGAGGAGTTGGATGTATGGTTGGATATGTGGTTGGATGCACCAAATATTTCCAAGTTGTTTTGTTCTTTTTCAATTTCATTTTATTGAACAATAATTTAGAGATAGATATGATAATTTTGTCTCAACTTAATGATTAATGCATCAAAATGTTCCGCAAAATTGAGATGTTTGAGGAAGTTTAGTTATATGTGCATGAAAGTAGAGAAACACTGGCTGAAAGACCCTCACCAGGGCAAACAAACTCCAATTATTTACAGTAAAAAAAGTAAGGATACAAAGAGACTTACATGCCCATAAAGGAAGGAGGGGGGTGGGGAACAGACTAACATGCCCATAAAAGGGGGAGGTGCAAACAGATTTAAATGCTCTCCCCCCCCTGTCAAGGTCATGAAATCAGTGGCAGTGTGTGTGTTGTGATTGTGAGGACAAATGGATATAGTGAACGAATGTGAACTCTGTTAATATCACGATTACATGATATGTTGAGGGATAAAAGGGGGGTTAACAATTTGTGATGAGAGAGGGAGATTATTATGTTCGATAGAGAGGCTGTGATTATGTTCACGAACTTGGAGAGTGAACGATCTTCATTCGAGAGCTGAGGTATATTTTGGCTCGCTAAGATTGATGGAGGTTTGGTCATCATCATCATCATCATGTCCCTTAGTCCTTGGACCGTTGGGGCGCCACAGATGACATTAAAACTATCCTTCTCCATTCCTCTCTGTCTTCTGCACTATGTACAGCCTCGCCTAGTTTTAATCCCGTCCACTCTTTGATGTTTTCTTCCCATCTTTTTCTCTGTCTTCCTCTTCTTCTCCCTCCTTTAGTTGTGCCCTGCATGATTTCTTTCGCGAGCCCTTGTTTCCTTGTTACGTGGCCAAACCATTCAAGTTTTCGCTTTTTTACCAACACCAGGAGGTCATCGTACTGCCCAATTGCTTGACGAATCCTTTCTTTCACTTGTTCATTGGTGATGTGGTCTCTATAGTAGATACCAAGAATGCTTCTGAAACATCTCATCTCCATCGAGTTCTGCTGTCAATGTCCAGGACTCACAGGCATACAAGAAAATGGAGAGGACTAGTGAGCGCATCAGCCTGATTTTGGTGCTGGGGGCTATCTTTTTGTCGTTCCATATTTTCTTGAGCCTCTTTAGTGCTGTTGTGGTCTGCGCAATCCTGGCCATCAATTCGGGCTTGGAGCCTTCTTCCGAAACAATTGTTCCTAGATATTTGAAACTGCCTACTGTCTCTAGTCTTTCCTCCCCGACCTTAATTTCAGTGGCGATGCCAGTGGTGCTGTTCGTATTCATTTTTGTCTTTTCAAAAATGATTTGCATGCCAAAGGACGCTGAAGTCTTGTCGAGACGCTTTACAAGGTTGGCTAGCTCTTCTACGCTTCCGGCCAGTCCGTCTATATCATCCGCAAAGCGTAGGTTGGTGATTGTTCTGCCACCAATGCTGACTGTCCCTACATGCGTTTCCAGTGCATCTGACATAATCCTCTCTAAGAAGATGTTGAACAAGGTGGGGGAGAGCAAGCAGCCTTGTCGTACTCCAACCGTGGTCCTGAACCATTCTCCGATGTTGTTGTTGAAGAAGACTGCACTGGTGGCCTTATCATAGAGGCTGCATATCATTCTGGTTGGGTTTGTGTTGATGTTGTAGTACCTCATGGTGGCCCATAAAGCAGCATGCCAGACCCTGTCGAATGCCTTCTTGAAATCCACAAAGACGTGGTATAGGTTTTGTTGGTGTTGAGCATATTTCTCACATAGTATTCGGAGATTTAAGATCTGCTCAGTAGTGCCACGTCCTTGCCTGAAGCCCGCCTGTTCTTCAGCAATGATTCTGTCGGCATATGGTCTTAGTCTGTTCAGTATGACCTTCAGCATGATCTTGCTTGGGTGGCTTATTAGGCTAATGGTACGATAGTTTTGGCATAGCTGTAGGTTACCTTTCTTGGGGAGGGTGATGATGAGAGATTGGGTCCATGATTTTGGCCATTCCCCTGTCAGCCATATTTTGTTACAAATATTGGTTAGGGCATTTATCATTGCTTCTCCTCCTTGTTTCACCAATTCTGCAGGGATATTATCCACTCCTGTGGCCTTTCCTATTTGGAGTGCTTGGACTGCTGCTTCTACTTCTGTGCGGAGAATAGGGATGTTTTCATTGTCCATTGCTGGAGGGACATTTAGGATCTCTGGGTCTATCTTTATATTTTCATTATAGAGCTCTGGGCAGTATTCAGTCCAACTTTTCAGGATATCATTTTCCTTGGTATCTTGTATGGTGGTACTTCGTCCTTGCTTTGAAGTGGTTAGTTCTTTCACCAGCTGGTATGCCTTTTTGCTATTGTTTTTCTTCAAGCAATTTTCAATGTCGTAGCATTGCTCTTCAATCCAGTTCTTCTTTGCCATTCTCATACCCTTTTTGATGGTTTGGTTAATTTTCCTATAATTATCTGCCCCCTCTGTATCTACCATCTCTGTTTTCTTCAACTGTTTCCGTTTATCACACAGATCGAGGATTTCAGCTGTCACCCATGGTTTTTGTGTTGGTCTATGTTTACCAAGGATGTCATGTGCTGTGTCCGTCACAGCTGTGTTGAATTTATCAATCAGTGTGTCCATGTCTGAACACTTTGCATCTATAATGTTAAGCGCTGCAAATTTTCCTCCTATCATTGCTTGGAAGGCTTCCGCTACTTTAGGATCCTTCAGCTTTTCAAGATCAAATTTGATTCTGGTATATCCCTGTTTATTTACCCTCTTTAAGTGCAGCCTAAAGGTCATCATGAATAGATCGTGGTCACTTCCAATGTCAGCTCCTGGGAAGCTGCGAGTCTTGGCAATGTTTATACTTGACCTGAAGCGTGTTTGCAACATAATGTAGTCAATCTGGTTGTGGTGTTTCCCACTGGGGCTATGCCATGTGGTTTTCCTGGATATTTTATGTGCACCCAGTGTGTTGGCCAG
This sequence comes from Omphiscola glabra, assembly GCA_964017045.1. Lineage (NCBI taxonomy): Eukaryota > Metazoa > Mollusca > Gastropoda > Lymnaeidae > Omphiscola > Omphiscola glabra. Next base: position 19,072,144 of record OZ024794.1, on the reverse strand, counting down.
TATGAGTTCGTTGAAGCTGGAAAATTCCAAGAGCCTCAGACCTCTCTCGTTTGAAGTTGCGTTTGAAGTGAATATCGAGTTCGTTATACGGTGCATCATACATGTATACATTCATCAATGTCCAGTGGATTCGTGATTAATTAATAAAGTATTATAGTGCACTTTTGGACTTTGATTTCTTCGTATCAGAGAGAGAAAGTATTGTTGTGCAATAAAGAAGACCTAGATAAGGAGTATATTCTTAAGGACCAAATAATATTTTACCCCCCCCCCCCCCCCCCAAAAAAAATAATTTTTTTTTTTTAAATGGTGGGTTATAAACAGCTCTAGATACCCATAATTTAAGTGGGTATGGGTTGACAATGTTTTGAAGCGGAAATGAAAATCAAATTTCTGATACGTGTTTTATAGCACTGTTAGTTGCTAAAGCGAATTGTCCACGATGTTTGAGACATTGTGAAAAAGAGGTGATTTTGAAATAATGCACTACGTGTAATTAGATTTTAACAGTTGATGACTTGTCTTTGTTTTAAGTTGAATTTCGTTCTGTTATAGGGGGGGGGGTTCTAGATGTTAGTTTACTTTGGTCGCACAAAAGCGTAGTGTGCTGTTCTTAAGCATCGTATTATCAAAAGTGTGTTGATCTTCAGCATCGTATTACCAAATTGTGCTGTTCTTCAGCATGGTATTAGCAAATTGTGTTGTTCTTCAGCATCGTATTACCAAATTGTGTTGTTCTTCAGCATCGTATTACCAAAGTGTGCTGTTCTTCAGCATGGTATTACCAAATTGTGTTGTTCTTCAGCATCGTATTACCAAATTGTGTTGTGCTTAGGCATCGTATTACCAAATTGTGTTGTGTTTATGTAAATTATTGAAAACAATTGAAAATACTCCCAGTAATGTCTTGAAATAAAGGCGTTTATCTTATTTCACTAAAAAAACTCTTCAAGGAAGATAGCAGAGCTTAGCATATGTATAAATATTTATATATTCATCACTCCCACATTATATGACATTAATTACGTTTTCAAACTTTAATAAGAAGTAATGAAAATTATTTATGGGTGATTTCTAATTTCAAACAACATCAATGACCAAACAACCTGATATTAAGAGAAGTTACAAGGCATTACTCCAACCAGAGGCCTTACTTGAGCATCTGAAAACTGTTGGCGATATCTTTTTTTTTTGTCATGTTCAAATAAGTCTAGAAATGTTATAGATAATATATTTTTTTGGCATCATTACGCATGGACAGGGGATCTCTTTCCCATGGACTATGTCGGAACTTTTTGTTTGAGCATGCGGCTCTCTAAGACTTTCTTACATCCTTTTGGTAAATGAATGGAAATGTGCCGGCCCTCGGTCAGGCTAAATGCGGCTACTGGTAATCTCAGTTCTTTGATTTCCGTAGTGTCTGTTGAATCCATCTGGTCCCGTTTGCAGCTGGCGTGCGTCTGCTGGTAAATTGAAAAGTGGCTCTGTTTGTCTTTGTAGTGCGCCGTGTTGTACTTCCACCGGTCCTTGCTGCTGACTCTGCAGTTGTGGAAGGACTGTCTGAAGGCTGCTCTAAAATTTGAACTAAGTAGACCGTAAATAATTGGGTTACACGCGCTGTTGAAGTACATGAGAATACGGCTGGAGTTGATCAGATTGAGATACACCTCCTGGCCCAAAGTCGTGAAATCACTGTCTGAGGCGAACAGGGCCCAAACCTGCATGCAGCGAAGAGGGAGTAGACAGATGAAGTAGGTGAGCATCACAGCCACCATCATTTTGACGACCTGGCGCCTGCCGGCGATGACTTTATAGTTGGTGATGTTGCTCCGCTCCGGCGGTCGGGGTCGATGACTTCCGGTGAAGCTGCTTTCGCTATCTACAGACGGGATGATGCTCGTCGCAATGGTCAGTGAGATGCCCGAGTACATCACGGTCAGGAGCACCAAAGGCAAGGCAAAGAAAACTGTAAAAATAAATATAATGTACGCCTCTTGTAGTGTTTTGCTGATTCCTTTCACTGTGCACAGGTCTGCCATACTCCCATCGACGAATTCACGGGCCTTCAAAAAAGAAAAACAAAACATTATAAATCTACGACGCACAAATTTAACAAACCCTAAAAACTAATTTTTTCGTATTAATCCTTTATAAAAGTAATATCGAGCTATGGAGGTGGGGCTGAAAATTAGACAAAACATGCACACAAATAACGCACTTAATAAGAATCACAATTAGTGCTCCCCCTGCCCACGGCCCGCAACCGCACATTTTCTTCACGCCCCTCAACTGTATCAATATTTTAAGGGACCCGCTTTTACACCGCTGATTTATTTCACCAAATATTTCAGAAAAACAAAAGAAAATATTACGCACAAAACGCACTTGCGATATTTTTTTAAAAATAATCTCATTTAGCCCAGTTATCGGGAATTTTATTTCGTAAGATCAGTGTCATCATATTTCTATCATCTCCCCTTGAAAAAAAGTAGATTTTTGAGGTTGGGGCTGAAAATTTGACAGAACGTGTTGTTAACGGCAAACGAGTCTATTTGCCAAGTTTCAGCTCGATAGGTTGACGTGAAGTGGGTCAAATAGCCGTCCGAAGATTTTGCCAGCCCCATACGAAAGCGAAGTCAATGTAAATGATTAATAAAAACCCGGCTACGTGGAATCATGTTTGTTATATGTCGAGTCAACTCATGTCCCATGGGTGTCGTATTTATCAACTATATAAATAGAGTCGCTTGATAAGTAGCATTTCCATATCAAATTCATAGCTATATTTATCCAGGCGTATCCAGGAAAATATCACCAATCTGATTACACTTGATTTTTATAATCACATAATAATTTGAATATTGATCCCCCTGCTATTTAGTTAAACACCGTAACTACGTCACGAACGTGAGAAATTATTTAAAAAATGATCTTACATTAAATAACATCAACATCGTTTTATACATATATTCAATTATAAAGAACAAACGAGTTTACCTCTGTACCATAGAAAATGGCAAAGGGCAAGGTCGCCACACAAGACAGGATCCACACCATAGGGATGAGGATATTTTCAGAACTTAGCCTCGCACCAAACGTTTCTCTCATAGGATAGCAGATGGCGTGATATCTCTCGAACCCGATGGCGAGTAGAGTTAGCACAGAGCAATGGTGGGCTGCGTTCTCAGAGAACACGACGATCTTACCTAGACGAAATAGAGAAACAAACAATTTATCATTTTAGAAATATCATAGTCGCGATAATTAGAGGAACATGTATTATGGCATTTAATTTCAAAAACATAAACAGAACACACATAAAAAAACATCAATAACTTTAAAATATATTAAGAAATGATAAGACACACTCCCAATGTTCCAGAACGCAAGTAACAACTTAACATCAAAATGGCAGTGCCACTGAGTTGAAGCTCGTGGCTCTAGACTGACGTTTTGTGGTGAAATCGTCGATGGCATCAAACTGACTTAAATTATTGCTCCGTTTCCACGATCAAATTTGACGAAGGAAATTTCAGTCAAGTTATTTTTTGAACGCACTTAGACAAAATTGTGCGTTTATAAAAAAAAAAAAAAAAATGACGACAATTTGATCGTTTGAACTGAGAATTAATGATGCCACGACAGAGGCAATTATGTGTGGTTCTGATGTTTATGTTCGGAAGGCTGCAATCGCATCAAAAAAAGTTGGTGCTTCTGATATCCCCTTGTCCAACACGGTTAGAGACCTTGGCTTCTACACGGACAGTAAACTTGCAATGATCCCTCCTATCAGTTATGTGGTCAAGGCTTGTTTCTGTCATCTTTGCGCTCTGGGTCAGCTGCATGCTCAACTTAATAAGAGAACAGCCAATGCCGTAGCAGTCTCTCTATTCCAATCAAGACTGGGTTACGCTAACATTTGTCTGTGGGGTTTACCTTAAAACCAAATTCAGAGACCCCAGAAGGTACAAAATACTGCAGCATGCATTGCATCGTGGTAAAAAATCTGACCACATCTCCCCAGTTCTTAAAGATGTCCACACTGGCTTACTGTGAGTGAGTGCAGTAAACACAAAATTATATCACTGTCGTACAGCTGTATGGAAGGCTCTGCACGTGATCAGATGAACTTATCAAAACATTTATTTTTAAGGAGGTTGCGCTCTTCATCACAGTCCCTACTGAGATTTCCCAGTGTGGATGGACACAAAAGAAGTCATTCGGAGTGCGCTCCTTTGAATCAATAGCGCCCAAGTTATGGATCAGTTTGCCTTAGTCCTTGAGGTAATTTAAAAGGATAAAGAATCATTTAAGAGGCGTTTAGAGACATGTTTTCTTATTATAAAGTTTACGACATCAGAGCGCTTTGAGCATGTTAGAGTAGCATGGACCCAAGGGCTGTACAAGAAATCCTCATAAAGCGATTGCAGTTCTGTCGTTGTTGATTACTGTGTACGGTTATTTAAAAAGTTATAAAAACCAGTAACACTAAACCGCCAGCTTTACCGATGTTATTTTTAAAAAAATTTTAAGGCCGTTTAAAAAATTTAATTGGTAAGATTATCTATCTATCGTTAAATACAATAACAATCTTTTTTTTTTTTAACTGTGAAAAACAACCTGGACTTCTTTAAAAATTCCCATGAGGTCCTGTACAACATCATTTCCGTTTTTTTAAAAACAAAAATAGAAATGACATCAGAGTAACGGTATAGAAACCTGTGGTAGCAGATCTTTTGACTATGTGAATTACTTCCATAATTACTTACGTTAAGAAATAAATTCTACGGAACATAATTACAGCAAAATTACGACAGAAAAACTGTAAATATCATACTAACAACCGATGAAGTATTCGATCATTTTACTGACAACTTATTAAGATATAAACATCTCTGAGACACTGACATTATCGAAGTGACCCAAAAAAAATAATTCTTAGAGTAAAATTTGGAAACTATATTGAAGCTCTAACTGCGTGGACTTAGTTTGCAATACCTCCCTATCCGTCCAATACCTTCCTCATTGCCCAATCCCTTCCTCACCATTCATTCCCCACTTCATCATCCTATTCCCATCTCATTGCCTAGCTCTTCCTCATTGTTCAATTTCACTTTTATCATTCAACCCCCACCCCTAATCGATCAATCCCTATCTAATCGACTAATCCTCGGCTCCTGGTCAAGTCCACACCTCATCGTTCGTCTAATCCCCCCCCCCACCGCACTGTCCAGTCCTTAAAATTACCACATCCACCATCTCTTTGGCGAATCCATTTAGTTATCATTGACTCGCCAAGTTCAGTTCTTTGAGACACTCTTGTGAGTCCAGGCGTTTATCTTTCCATGCAGACTAATGCCAGACGTTGTGCTTGTCATCTAAGCGATGTCTATTGTAAAACCTGGGTTTAAGGTCAAAGTGTAAATAGCGCGAGGATTGCGTAGGAGGAAGCTTTAGTGCAGATAGAACAAAGCAATGAATGATTTAACACAAAAACAATTCTTCAGTAAACAGAACATTATGTAAATCAATAATCTTGGGAAAATGCAAAGTCTAAAAATGATCCTGGCTACAATTCAGCGGTAAATGGTGGCAACAACAAAAAATTAAAATAAAAGTTTTGTTGTATGGAATTTTTTTTTGAGTAAGGTCAGTGTGAACGTCTAATTTGTTTCGAATGTTTTACAGGCAGTTCAGTGTGAACGTCTGAGTTGTTTCGAATGTTTTACAGGCAGTTCAGTGTGAACGTCTGAGTTGTTTCGAATGTTTTGCTGGCAGTTCAGTGTGAACGTCTGAGTTGTTTCGAATGTTTTACAGGCAGTTCAGTGTGAACGTCTGAGTTGTTTCGAATGTTTTACAGGCAGTTCAGTGTGAACGTCTGAGTTGTTTCGAATGTTTTGCTGGCAGTTCAGTGTGAACGTCTGAGTTGTTTCGAATGTTTTACAGGCAGTTCAGTGTGAACGTCTGAGTTGTTTCGAATGTTTTGCAGGCAGTTCAGTGTGAACGAACGAAAACTCATAAATGAATTTATATTATCGATATATAATGTATTTTAATCTAATTCGTCTTTCAATTCTATAATGTTTGATTTCTTTATTGGTTTAAAAGGGCCGATTAGAAAAATTACTTAAGTTACAATTTTTCAAAAATGAGTTAAGACCGTCATTCTATTTGATTACTTCCCTTGAATCATTCCTGTAAATGTCATTCATGAAAAATGTCCACAAGTGTCTGATACAGAGTTATCTCGAGCAGATTTTAAGATATTTATATAAGAATTGAAAAACGTTAAACTTATTTTTCTAAAAACTGCACACAAAAACAGTTAAGTACTTTTTCTACTCGGCGCTTCGTACCCATTGAACCAACCCAGGCCTAGTGCGCATCAGTCAGAAGGTGGTGTGGCTGAAGAAATAACGAAATATTAATAAATTTTTCAGTGTTATTTTGAAAAGGTGATGATTAACAAAAAACTGTTTTGGTTTTGATTTAAAAACCCAAATATGATGTATTTCAAAGACTATACAAATTGTATTAATTTATTACATTTTAAAAATAAAATATTGTAAGTAATAAATAAATTTTGGGAGGGGTTGGGGGGCGCAAAAAAATTTACTTTGGCCCCCCCCCCCCAGGCGCATGCATGTGTAAATCCGGCCCTGAAATCGAGTGAAGAAACTTGCTGATATTTCATTTAATCACCAGGAAAAAATATAACAATATTTTTTAATGTTAAAATTTTAACGTATTATTTATCGTTCACTGTTTCCTTCCATGACAATACATGGCTTCTCTTGGGGGTTGTTGTTGTGTCAATGTAAATGTATGGCTTCCTTATTATATCCTCAGTACGCTTGCATCCAAACTCCTCCCCCACTGCAATGTTATCTCTCACTTACACATCACTACCATTCTTCTTAATCTCAACTATCTCTCTCTATCTCTCTCTCTCTCTATGGTTTATATTTTTATTTTGGGGCAATTGAGTGAAAAAACGGAGGTTTCAAACAACTGCACAAATACATACAATATGCATGATCATAATTTGATGATAGGAAACCTTACTCGATTACAGGAACGAAACAACATGAGATGCGCGGACTGAACTTACACAATAAGCCGCCTTAAGTCTTCTAAGTATATCAGCTGGGTCAATGCCTTTGTCTAAACACAGAGACTTAGAGAACTACATTGAGACTGAGAGAGCTACACAAAGACTGAGAGAGCTACACTGAGACTGATATAGCTAGAGTGAGGCTTAGAGAGCTAGGATGAGGCTAAGAGAGCTAGTGATAGGCTAAGATACCTAGAGTGAGTCTGAGAGAGCTAGAGGCTGAGAGAGCTAGACTGATGCTGAAAGGGCTACACAGAGACTGAGATAGCTACACAGAGACTCAGAGAGCTAGACTGAGGCCGACAGAGCTAGACTGAGGCTGAGAGACCTACATTGGGAACTGGAAACACTTAACTTTTAAATTTCAAATAACTGGTTATTTCGTGTTTTGTGTTGTCTGCTGAAGATGGCTTCAGTCGAAACATGCATTAATTGTTCTGTCACTTCTAAACATAATTTATTCCACTATTTATTTTAACGCGATTTGAGGGAAGCCCCCCCCCCCCAATCACGGCCAAAAAAAACAACAACACAATTATACATTAAATTGTATCCGAATAGTCTCAAGTCCACTGGTGCAGTGGACTTATTATAGTTAGGAAGAGAGGGTCAAGAGTTCGGATGGGGTTCAGGGTTGGCCGGTGGAGCCCGGTCAGGGTGTTCACTCGTCAGGATATCGATTTTTGATGCTGGGCGCTATATTCACATTCATGGGTGTAGCAAGTTGAATTAAAACGCACAACGCAACATTAAAAGCAAACATTTAATGATGATAATAAATACGTTTTCAAATCCAAGACATTAGACCTACATTATGAGGCATCATCGCTTTGAGTTGCTGTTGATGGATATGAGGCTTGGGTGGCCCTCAAAACCCATGCCGATGATTTTAGCTACGCGGCCGTGAGAAAGCCGCTCCTAGGCAACCGTTATGTCCCGCCACTACCAACGTCCCGACCGAAAGACTCCCTGGGCGGTGGGGAGTGGTAACGCAACACCAACCCCCCGGAGTGGAAGCAAAGCCGTCCTGACCCACAGAGAGTGGACTGCGGACGCTTTAAACGCAGCGTCCTCGGTCGACCGGGCCTCCCCTAGGTCAAGGGGGAAGTTCCCGGCGCCCTCCCGCACGGGCTGGAGTCGGGTTAAGTCCTTCAGTGCTCTGGACTGTGTGGGGGGGGGGCGCCGGGGGGGCATTAAGAGCTCACGCTCGACGGCCCACCGACTCCATCTCTTATGCGACATTTTCAGTGGGAGCAGTTTGGCCGGAGAAGGAAAAATAAAACCACGAACATGTATGTGGTGGTGGTGGTGGTGGAGTGGGGGAAGATTCTAGAAGAATGCGTACGTGCATCAAATATAGGACAGTTACAAAACTTGACGGGGAATAAAAAATAACAGAAAAAAAAAAACACACAAATTTAATTACAAAATGCTGCAGACCGATTCGTCAGCCAAAGAACATTTTAAAGACAATTTTTTTTATTTGATTTCTTAAAGATAGGTTATTTTGCTTCAAACGTCTAAGTGTTTCTTACTTACTGGAAACGGATTTTTTTAAAAAAAACATCTTTAAATATAAGAAATATAGAAAAATCATCAAGTTTGTTAACGAAGAGGACAAACTGTCTATTTTATTTCAAAATACTGTGTTGGCTTCAGTGCACTGGTACCAGGGCTATATAGGTCACAGTTACCTGGCCAGGGCTGGGGGTCGAAGCGGTAAATTTAAATATGATGATAATAAAACATCCCGATCCCGATTCATATGTTTTAAGATTCTCTTAAATAAGAACTTCGGCTTGGTCATCACAAGCAGGTCATGTCGGGACACACTAGCCAAAATAAAGCGTCTGCTTTGCGTGTCCAGCGAGATGAATTAAATCAGCGGTTCACAACCTGTGGGTCGCGACCCCTTACAGGGGGCGAACTACCCTTACAAAGGGGTCGTCTACGACCATCGGAAACCACGTGTATATAAGAAGTAGCAACGAAAATAATTTTATGGTTGTCGTGTCATCACGAATTGAGGAACTGTAATAAAGGGTCGCGGCATTGTTAAGGTTGGGACCCACTGAATTAAATAAGGCCGTAGAGTTTGGAGAGTATATACATTACATGCATTTAAATATGACGACATCCTTTAAGTTGATACATTAATTTGTCTGTACGTCAGATCAGTTGGAGTGATTCAATAACGTTAATTGGATTGTGTGAAAATATCTAACGTAATAATGAACTTGACTTTATTTATACAAACAATTAGACAAATCTTGCTAGAAGAATAAAACAGGTATACGTCATAGTTTGTATTTATACGTCTCTATATCTATACACATTTAATGATATAAGTTGATATATTTTTCCAGGAAGTCACTATCAGCCTTGGAAGGAAGTCACTAGCAATCTTATCAGGACGTCACTATCAACCTTGGCAGGAAGTCACTATCAACCTTGGCAGGATTTATTTTTAAGGCAATAATCATTGCTACAAGATGGCTTGATTCAATCTGGATTTTTGCTTAATCTCTTGTAATCATTTCATCAAAAATTCAATATCACAAATCGAATAATCACTTAAAAGAATTATTCATTCGGGACACTTATCACCTTGAGAAGTATACTTTGGTTTCAAATTATGACAGATCCATTAGCTACACGTATGACTGCCATGACTAGCGAAACTACAGGTCAAAACTGTTTCCCTACAGCAGGCCTGCACAACTCAAAATGTAAGGCAGGCCGTAATAATCACAATGAAAAACTTGTGCGGGCCAAAAGACAATAGGACAGGGGAGAATGTTAACAAGAAACTAATAATAATAATGAATATTCCGTTACTTCGCGGGCCCCCCAAGTGGGTGCTGGCGGGCCGCATGTGGCCCGCGGGCCGTATGTTGTGCGGGCCTTCTCTACAGGAGTGACATAAACGCTGGTGGATGCCACCGGTGAACTCATCCTTTTTCAAAAGCGTGTGGATAGTTAAATGGAATTGTTGTTTATTGTCTTTCTGTATTCAATCAAGCTCTGACAATTAACATCGTAATGTATTAAGTGTTCTGTTGTTGGCGGCGCAAGGAAGTGTTTGATAAAATTGATTAATTCCACTACTCTTGTATAATGGAAATCGATTTGGATTAATTCTATTGTTAAAAAAAATTGCATGCCCATGAAAGATATGTGTATTATTGAATAACCTACAAGTCTATTTGAATGAAACGTAGAAAATCATAAATAAAGTTTTACATCCAATCTTCACATTAAATTCTTTCGTCAAAATGAAACGTGTAAGTCTTAGCCAGAAACTGGTGAGAGTTTTAACAAAATCGTTCGTGCCCTACTCTATTATGTATGGCATCTTTCCGTCTAAGAGAGACGATTGATTTATCTTTTCTGATTGCAGCTCTTGGTGTGGCTAGAGAGACCGATCCTCGAGTGGCAGTATCTTTTGCATGTCCCACACACGAATGCGGTTGAGCAGTGTTTTCTGGCCTTTCTCTGCGCTCTCATTACAGCTGCTTCCGCCCTGTTGAGCTGCTCGGCACGTCGTGATCCTGCATTCACGATGCCCAGCCATGAGGATCGAACCTCCGCCACGTCCTCCCAATTTGAGATGTTGATGTTGGCCGCCTTCATGTCTCTTTTGCATATGTCTAAGTATCTGAGACGACGCCGTCCAACTGACCTTTTCCTTGTCACCAGCTCGCTGTACAGCACGTCCTTAGTTATGCGACCAGGTTGCATTCGCGTGACGTGCCCAAACCAGCGGAGGCGTCTTTGGATTAAAATAGCTGGGACACTGCACATATTTGTTTGAGACAGGACATCCGTGTTGGGGACTTTTTCTTGCCATTTGATGTCAAGGATGCGGCGCAGGCATCTGAGGTGGAAGCCATTGAGCCTTTTTTCGGGCCTGGTGTATGTGGTCCAAGACTCGCATCCATAGAGGAGTGCGCTCAGTACACAGGCCTAGTATACCTGCAGCTTAGTTCTTGTTGTGAGTTTGGCATTAGACCAGACTCTTTTCTTCAGTCTCGCCATGACAGTTGTGGCCTTCCCTATCCTACCACTTATCTCATCCTCCATTGAGATCCATTGAGAAGGTGCTCGAAATGTTCGATCCTAGATATGTGAATCTGTCAACAGCATCCAAGTCGCAGTCGTCGATGGAGATAGTGGGGAGAGAGTCAGCGTCCTGAGCCATAATGTTGGTTTTCTTTAAGCTAATGGTCAGGCCAAACTCTTTGAAGGCAGCGGATAAGCTGGATACAAGGCTTTGCAGGCCGTCTGCTGAGTGAGATACTAAAGCGGCGTCATCTGCAAATAAGAGCTCGCGTGGCATGACCTTTCTAATTTTAGTCCTAGCTCTAAGGCGCGCAATGTTGAATAGTCAGCTCTAGTGTGGATGTACATCCCCTCGCTGTTGTTCTTGAAGGCATACTGGAGTAAGATGGAGAAGAAGATTGCAAATAAAGTAGGAGCTAGCACGCAGCCTTGCTTTACTCCACTATTTACTGGAAAAGCTTCTGAGGTGGCGCCGTCATAGCACACTGTGCCTTGCATGTTATGGTGGAACTGCTCGATGATGTTAAGCAGACATGCAGGGCAGTCTATTTTTTTAGGATCTGGAAGAGGCCGCTTCTGCTGACAAGATCAAAAGCTTTAGTGAGGTCGACAAACGCGATGTATAGAGGCATATGTTGTTACATGCATTTCTCCTGCAGCTGGCGCAGAGAGAAGATCATGTCTATTGTTGACCTACCGGCTCGAAAGCCACATTGCGATTCTGGGAGTACGCGCGCTGCTAGGGTCTGCAAGCGTGTTAATGCAACTCGGGCGAAGGCCTTTCCAACTATGCTAAGAAGGGAGATTCCACGATAGTTGTTGCATTCACTCTTGTCTCCTTTGTTCTTGTACAATGTAACAATGTTTGCATCTTTCAACTCTTGTGGTAGCTGTCCCAGTTCCCAGCACATTGTAAGGACATCGCGCAAGGGCCGTAATAAAACTTCTTTACCACTTTTGAGAACTTCTGGTGGAATTCCATCATTGCCAGGGGCTTTCCCACAGGCGAGACAATCGATGGCTCTACGTAGCTCTTCTAGGGTGGGTAGAGTATCAAACTCATCCATGACCGCAGGTCCGGGATATCGTCCAGGGCAGCGGTTGAGACATGGTTCATTGTTGCGTATAGTTCCAAAAAGTGCTCAACCCACCGTTTTAGTTGTTTATCCCGATAAGTAATAAGTTCCCCTGTTTTTGACATAAAGGGGGCAGTCTTGGAGTTCAGAGGCCCTGTTGCTTGTTTTATATTCTCGTACATAGCCTTTACATCTCCTCTATCAGCAGCGGATTGTATGCTGGAGCTTAGATTGAGCCAATATGTGTTAGCGTAATGGCGAGATTCCTGTTGGATGTTTTTCTTGGCACTTTTAAGAGTTTGTAGAGTGGCTGGGCGAGGCCTGTCTTTATAAGCTAAGAGAGCCTTTCTTTTTGCATCAGTGACATGCTTCATTTCCTGCCAGTGAGCCTCGAACCAATCTGCACTTTAGCGTTCTCTCTTGCCAAATGCCGTGATAGCTGAGCTATAGATAGTGTCCCGCAGATGTGACCATTTGGACTCAATAGTGTCAATAGGTGGCATTTGTTCAAGATCTTCTTGGTTGTCTATGGTTGTATTCTTCCGTTCTCTCAGGGTTATTGGTGGAGTAGATGCTTATGTGTGGTTTGCCCTTTTTGTGTGATACAGTTTCTTTGGCAGTAACCTTATCTTGCTAGCCACTAAGGAATGATTTGTATCGCAGTAGGCGCTATGGTAGCTGCGTGTGAGGAGGACACTAGCCAGTTGTGTGCGTCTTGTGATTATGAGATCTTATTGGTGCCAGTGTTATATATAAGCATTATTCAACGTATGGCGGTCTCAAACAGATTATAGATCTCGGTATCGCCGTTGATCTACATTTCAAACATATTATAGATCTCGGTATAGCCGTTGATCTACATTTCAAACATATTATAGATCTCTGTATCGCCGTTGATCTACATTTCAAACAGATTATAGATCTCGGTATCGCAGCTGATATACATTTCCGACTGAGATGGATTTGTCAGACGTTGACTATTGACACAACCGTCCGCTTGAGTTGGTGATAAATGAAGTGGCTAAATTTGGCTAACTTTCCGCAGCTAAGATCTGTCCCTTTGAATCAAGCAGCTTTTACGTCAATCCATTATGATTTTGTATTACGGGGTCAAAAAGGGAAAAAAGAAGTGGAAAGAAGAGAGATGTGCAACTACACACATCAACATCAATTGAACAATAATTTAGTGTACCTAAAAATGACTTGGTATTTTAAATCAAGTAGTCGTTTAGGTTTCGTTTTGTCAGGTATAATATAAAGTCTTCCAATGAAGCAACCAACAAATTTAGGAAATTGAGAATTGAGACGACATCGCTTGTGTGTTGTTATACAATAGAAATAATGCGTTCTTAGGTCTCTAGTCCCAGCATGACCAATGGTGTGGGCACTGGCAGGCGTAAGATCGAATATCTATTAATATACCACCTGGTGTTCAATGATGGTACATATCAATGGTTCCACCTGGTGTTTAACGATGGTACAAATCAATTACTCCACCTGGTGTTTATTGATGGTACACATCAATGATACCATACTGTGTTTATTGATGGTATTCATTAATGATACCACATTTTTTTTAATGATGTACACATCATTGGGTAACCTATCTCTTGTAGAACAAACAGTGATAGTCAGAGCTCCATAGTAACTGAGAAGTGATTGATGCAACAATTGATTTCCACATTTCTTCGCATGCCAGCTTTGTCAAGGCTAATCCCAACTTAACCTTTCCAACATAACCTGGTACTTTCGAAATACCTCCTTTCAAGTCTTTCGAGGTTTTCCTTGCTACCTGACAGAAATAAGAATAATTTGTTGATGACCAACTATAACAATCGTCGAGAAAGTCACAAAAGCTCTGCGCGAACATTAAGTCGAATTTCTATTTTTTTTACATACTTAAGAATGTATTACATAATTCTTATACAAAATACTTACACATGGGGTCTCCTATGTGCCATCTTTCCTTTCCGTAAAACTCCTGAAGTCCAGAGGGCAGAGCAATGAGCAGCACCAGGAGGTCAGCCACACTAAGGCAAACAAGGAAGTAGTTCATTCGTCGTCTCATCGATCTGATTCTGATAACAGCCTGAAATTTCAAATACTTTGATCTTTAATTAAAATGTTTAGTCAATCGGATCGTGGGTTCACTGAGGGTGGTTTGAAGCAGGTGGCCTTATTAAAATAATATAATCGTAGTTCTGTCGTAAATAGCCCTGACACCATGCATTGTAGCTTAATGTATCTTATGCCATTGCCATGCAGTTTGAACAACAATCTTCAAGGACTATGCCAAATAATAATAATAAGGAACCCCAGGAACAGAACTGGATTCGTCACCCCCAAATATACAAACGTTTTGAGATTTTTAAAAAAAAATAGTTTTCTTAAGAAGAGGACAAAATCAAAAAATACAGAAAAACAATAGAATTTGGAGATTATCGAATTTCACGAATTTGTAGCAATGCTTTACCTCTTTCATGTCCGGTTAATGACGACAATGAGGATTCCTGATTTTAGTGCTTTTGAGAAAGGCCCATATCACCAACTCACCTCCCGTCCGCTTCGCGTATCTCTGCACCATGGTACTATTTTCTTCTACGTCTCCACCGCAAGCGTTAACCATAAAACGATCTTAAATCACTTACCATGTGGGAACATTTCCCGTTAATTGACCAGTAGAGTGATCAGATATCTGTTCATCTAGTTAATGACTACCAGTTTCTTTCAATTCAGTTGCACTCATAAGGCATCGCATTGTATTTACTATTTTTTTATGTTGCCTCTTGATACATTTTTTTCAATTTTTAAAAAATGTTTTTCATTTGACATTGAAATATATGTTTACTCTTTCCACGTAAAATGGAAGACATCTGATTTTTAAATGTTTTACATTAACTTCACTTTTGTTTGTGAGTGACTGACTGACTGAATTGCACGGTGGCAAAATTCTCCGGACGGCTGCTTGGCCCACTTCCCGTAAAGCTATCGAGCTGAAACTTGGCACATAGACTCGTTGCCTATTGCAACATGTTTTTTTTTCTCCAGATTTTCAGCCCCAATAACCAAAATCTGTTTTTCCTGCTTTTTCGAGGGGAAGATAAAATAAAGTTTTCGATAGCTGCTCTGAATTAGATTTAATTTTTTTTTTTAAATATCGCAAGTGCGTTTGGTGCGTAATATTTTCGTACTTTTTTTTTTCTTAAATTGTTGATGAAATAAATATGTTGTGCAAATATTGCGGTGCTAGAATACTAATATGGTTCATGGCGGGAATGAAAATGTGCGGTTGCGAGGTCTGAGTTGGAGCACTAATTGGGATTCTTGTGTGCATGTTTTGTCAAACTTCCAACCGCAAGCCCCGTATTTATTTTTTTTTTAAAGTTCCTTTCTATTAACTTCGCTTTTGTTAGTGTATTTCTGACAGCGAGGAAAAATCTTCGGATGGCTCATTTACCCACTTTCCGTCAACCTATGGAGCTAAAACTCAGCACATAGACCCGTTGCTCATGACAACACATTCTATTAAATGTTCAGCCCTAACCCCAAAAATAAGTTGTTTTTCCTGTTTTATTCAAGTGGGAAGATGAAGGAAATATGATGCCTCTGAGAATTCAAGTATAAAATAAAAATGCTTATAAAGGATGTGTACGAAAGGCTGTTTTTAAGGGTTGTTTAATTGTTTTCTGTCTTCCGTCTTCATAATACTTACTATGTTTACTTACAAGCTGGAGGGCTCTGCCGTAGTTTCAACCCGTTCGTAGTAACTAACAAACTAGCTGTCTGTGTGACTCACCTGTATAACTAGAATATTGCCGACGACCCCAACAACGAATATAATTGCGCACATCAGTGTGACGTAGATGTAGGTGTACAAGGGAGGTTCGGTGACCTCACCATAGATAGAATAGTTACTGTTGTTGAATGCGCCCGTGAGGTTCATGATTTCGATGGCGTCGCAGTGGTTTTCTCTAAAAAAAGCCGTCCCTGCGGTTTTGTGTCTAGCGGACGTTCCAGTGGTATTGTGTCTGGCGGGCGTTCCAGTGGTATTGAGCCTAGTGGGCGTTCCAGTGGTATTGTGTCTCGCGGGCGTTCCAGTGTTAATTAGCCTAGTGGGCGTTCCAGTGGTATTGAGCCTAGTGGGCGTTCCAGTGGTATTGAGCCTAGCGGGCGTTCCAGTGTTAATTAGCCTAGTGGGCGTTCCTGTGGTATTGAGCCTAGCGGGCGTTCCAGTGTTAATTAGCCTAGTGGGCGTTCCAGTGGTATTGAGCCTAGTGGGCGTTCCAGTGGTATTGAGCCTAGTGGGCGTTCCAGTGGTATTGTGTCTTGCGGGCGTTCCAGTGGTACTGCACTTAGATGGCAGTATGAGGCTAATTTTTGTTCACCAAGTAGACTTCCCCAACTGATATCCTTCTGCTATTGCTTGTGTTTGTAGCTACAAGATGGAAAAAGAAATGTACAGGAAATTAATCAAACTCATCTTAAACTCATTTACGATTTTTAACATTCAAATTGAGCCTTGACAAGATGATTAATGTAAAGAATAAATGTTATTATGAGTTGTATAATCCGTTGAGATGACAAATTTCAGTTTCAACACGTCGCCAAGAAGCTGGTAAAGAAAAAGAGGTGCCACACCAGAAATGGGCCTTAATGTATTAAATAGTTTCATAGTTTTTTGGTTTTTTTTGGGGGGAGGGGGTAAAAATGAGTTATGCCTCCTGACGTTAAACATTGTAGTTACACCACTATCTATTTTGTCAGCAAAATTAGCGATCATTTTCATCAAGATGTAGGGCAAAAATCGAGAGCACCGATTAATCTTGCTTTTATTTATAGAAATTAAAGCTAGGAAAAGGTCATGAGGGTAAATTCAGCCAACCAAGGGCATATCTCTCTGGCAGAGAATGCACTGGAAGGAGTGGAGGCCTTCATATACGTAGACAGCGCCATTGACGTAAATGGTGGATCCGAAGCGGATATCAGGGTTAGAATTGGAAAGGCTAAGTCAGAATTTGTGCAATTAAAGAAAATATGGGAGTTAAAGGAGCTGACTCTTCAAACAAAAGGCAGCATCTTCAACACAAATGTCAAAACTGCCCTTCTCTATGGAGCCGAAACTTGGAGAACAACAGCGGATATTACGCAGACAGTACAGACCTTCATAAACACTTCATAAAAGATATTGAAAATCAAACGACCAAACACCATCACCAACAAAGACTTACTAGAAAAGCCTATTGCTGATTAAATAATTAAGAAACGATGGAGGTGGATAAGGCACAGCCTCCGTAAGCCCCATATAACATCACCAAATAATCCCTAACAAGAAATCCACAGTGAAAACGAAAGAGAGGAGGCCCTAAAAATTATGGAGACGCGAGCTAGAGGTAGACACACAAAAGTATGGGATGCACTGAAAGCAACTGGAAAGGAAAGCACAGGACCGAGATGAATGGAAAATTATTGTAGACGGCCTTTGCCCCAGACTGTGTAAAAGCCATCAGTATGTAAGATGAATTTTGAGAGGTAGAGGGGCCTGGGGAGATTTCTCTCCAGAATTTTTGTTATTATTATTTCAAAATCAAGAGGTTCATTTTGGCGTATAATTGAATTCAATGTTTCTATTAGACTTTTTGATCAGGAGAAAGTCATTATTTAAATATCTGTGGTGGCATTATAGTGCCGGTGCCTTACATAAACTGAAGTCACCCCGGTTGCGGCGTGCCCCAGTGTAATCATTTGGCAAAAACGTATATTCAAATTATTACTGTAACATGCATCAGTCTCAGGGAGTGATGTGCATACATTGAGGATAATAAAGATAGTTGCGCAAAGTCAAAATGCACGGATGTACTTTTGGTGCATACTTGAATTTGGTGTTTCTTTCGGATAATTTTGATGTGTCATTTCAAACTTTCGTGTGGGAAGCCCCAAAATTAGCCATAATAATGATCAAAGACATGAACTAAATTCATTCCAGTTGTGGCGCACTTGAGGGTATGCATTTTCCCTAGCTTATTATCGACTCTTACATTTTTTTAGTATCCAGAAAATTGTTATAAATTCAAAATACAAGCATATATTTTAGAAAATAATTTAATTTAGTTTTGCAACATTCTACACTTAATTTGAGAGGAACGGAAGTTTTTTTTAAAAAAATGAAAATTTAGGTGAATAAGCTAAGAAACATCGTATGAGCCCAGCAACCCTTACGACTGCAGTGGCCTCGGATATTTTAGGGACTTAAAGATGTGATGTGGATTTTGTCTTACTTATTATCTTTCAATACAAGGTGGGGAAGGACTAAACCAAAAAAGGGGCAAAGTGGGGACCTCGATAAGTCGTTGTTTTGTTGCTTTTCTTTTTTCAGGTTTAACCATATTTTGTTTTCTCATTTCCTATTTTGCTATACTGATTGCAGTCTCCCCCCCCCCCCTTATTACCCTCCAAAATTCAGGCCGATTTTCTTTCTATTTTATACTGCGTTATTGAGACCTAGTGCTAAACAATCTGTCTCATACGAAAGTTACGATCGATTCAAGATGAGATTGACCCCGGCCCCAGGACGAGGCCTAGTAGTTTTAATTAATCATTTGACGGCATTCGCTGTAGACTTATGGGGGCTGACCTATGTCTGGAACTATAGGTACTGAATTATTTATGGACGTATGTGTACTGACTTATGTCTGGACGTATAGGTACTGACTTGTGTATGGACGTATAGGTACTGACTATGTCTGGAACTATGGGTACTTACTTATTTCTAGACGTATGGGGATTGGCCTATATCTGGAACTATAAGTACTGACTTTTGTCTGGACGCATAGGTACTGACTTATGTCTGGAACTATGGGTACTTACTTATTTCTAGACGTATGGGGATTGGCCTATGTCTGGAACTATAAGTAATGACTTATGTCTGGAAGTATAGGTACTGACCTATGTCTGGAAGTATGTGGATTAAACTATGTCTGGCACTATGGGTACCTACTTTTTCTAGACGTATGGGGATTGGCCTATGTCTGGAACTATAAGTACTGACTTATGTCTGGAAGTATTGGTACTGACTTATTTCAGGAAATTAGGTTGCTCTTTTGCCACCCTTTTCTGAGGGGAAACCTACTCTTTTTTTAAAACTATGATACTTTAGTAAGCCGACTCGAGTCAGAAAAATTTGGTGTCATCCTGTCAATTCCCTGGTGACTCCACTGTACGTGAGTAACTTCTGGCATGTAGTTTCCTATGGTCTCAATAATTACACTTCGCCGACATTGATTTGGCTTGATGACTTGACTTAATACAGTACCTTTTCTTCGTATACTTCCTATTACAGCTGTATCGTTAATTAATAATATTCATTAATCTAAAATGTATAATACTCCGTCAATAGCGTAAGTATGCGATATGTGAACTATTCCCGTGTTATCACACTGTATAAGATAAAACAGTTGACATTTCATTTCATCATCTTTCGGTAAATCTGAGGTTTTAATTGAATTTGATTTTTGAAGATTAGTTCAAAAAAAAATTAGGGGCAAAAAATAAATAAATAAACATTAGTGATATAGCAATGACTTTCTTTTCCTCTTTTTCATCTAAATTAACATCTATAACATGTTAGAAAACATCACTTTAAGAAATCGGTCCGAAATGTTTGGACTAGACATAAGCATCGAACCAAACCCGAACCGAACAAATTGCATTCGAACCTTGCTGACAACCGAACCTTACTGACAACCGAAGCTTGCTGACAACCAAACCATCTGACAACCGAACCTTACTGACAACCGAAGCTTGCTGCTAACCGAACCTTACTGACAACCGAAGCTTGCTGACAACCGAACCTTGCCGACAGCCGAAGCTTGCTGACAACAGAACCTTGCTGACAATCGAACCTTGCTGACAACCGAAGCTTGCTGACAACAGAACCTTACTGACAACCGAACCTTACTGACAACCGAACCTTACTGACAACCGAACCGAACCCGGTTAACAAAAAGTATATTTGTATCACCCCCTACCCACATCTCCAACGTCGCATAGGAGATGGCGTCGGTGGGCCGTCGAGCGAGAAGCTCTTAATGCCCCCCCGGTGCTCCCCCAAACAATCCAGCGCACTGAAGGTCTGCCCGACGCCAGCCCGTGCGGGAGGGCGCCGGGAACTTCCCCCTTGACCTAGGGGAAGCCCGGTCAACCGATGACGCCGCGTTTAAAGCGTCCGCAGTCCACTCTCCGAGGGTCAGGACGGGTTTGCTTCCACTCCGGAGGGAAGGTGTTGCGTTACCAGCCCCCACCGCCCTGGGAGTCTTTCGGTCGGGACGAGTAGTGGCGGGACGATATGGTTGCCTAGGAGCGGCTTTCTCACGGCCGCATAACTAAAATCATCGGCATGGGTTTAGGGCGCCACCCAAGCCTCATATCCATCAACAGCAACAAGTAATCATGTTAGTCGCTACTCCTGTTGCATTGGGAGTCATGCGTTTGGCTGGGGCTTTTGGCTTCGGGTGAACAAGTCCGCCCTACTAGTCCGCCACGCCACGAAGAGGCAAACTCCATGTGGACGCCCCAAAGTCTCCTCGGGGACGCTGCCACTTACGCAGCACGGACCTCTCCAACGCAAACACACTTTCACTCATATGAGCTTGATTTGTAATTAATCAGGAATTTGAAGCAGAACTACGAGTTCGGAGCTCTGGAAGCTTGGGTCTACTTGACCAGAGCTAAAGCGGAGCTAGCTTTGGTAACATTTCTTACTGCTCCGAGCTCCAAAAAGTTTTATAATTAATGTAACAGATTGAAAATTGTTGTTTAAAAAAAATTGTTAAGTTCCTTTTTTAAATTAATTTACTGACATTCATGCCCCTATTCTTCTACCGGCTAAGCTCCCAAACGCTTCTTCCAGATGTTGACCACTCTACTACAGCTTGGTTTTTTTTTAAAATTTATTCTGTCTTAAGATATGGGTAGTAAAATAAAAAATACGTTACAATGGACTAACTATCAGTATACAAAGAAAAACTATACAAAAGCTAGTGATACTAACAATATTAAATTTAATTAGACTAGTAAATTAATATAAAAATACACTTTCAAATATACAGGAACAAAAAAGATACTATATCAGCTAACAGCACAGCGCGCTAAAGGGCCAATTCCTCCAGAAATTCAAATATTAATTCACACACACACCCACGCATAGAACACGAATTGCAATTATGTAACGTCTCTAGATGTTAGATATAAAATAGCATAAATCTCTCTCCCGGAGCCATAAGTATAGAACATTCAAACTAAAACCTGATACAGTTTTGGGCCTCCTTATTTTCTCATTAAATTTTAGAGTCCCATGCCATTATTTATAGTTCTATATACCCCGGTGTACTATGAGCGCTTAAGAGAATGTATCGCCCTCTTCTAAGCGCCTTTCCATAATTCTATTTAAAACACTTTTTTAAATAAATAAAATGTATTATATCTTTTATTTTATTTAAATTAAACGCGAAATAATTTCAAACTGCAATTATTACCGAACGCGTCGAACTTCAAAGGTTGTCGAACCCAGAGGCGTAACTGTGTTTTTGACGCCCTTGGCTAATTTATTTTTGACGCCCTTGATAAATTGACAAGTTTCAGCTTTGCGTCTTTTTTAATTGTTAGAAAAAATAATTGAATTTCTCTTTTTTTTTTATTTATGACAATAATTACATAGTCTGACAGTGAGAGAGACAGTGACAGTGACAGTCATACAACGTGAATATAAAAAAATGCAAAAGACAGGACAATACTAATTTACAGTTTATTATTTACTAAATGATACCAAATAAATTGGTGGATATAACTGGATATTGTTAAGACAGACTACAGCAATACTTGAAGTATCATGTATTATAAAGAAAATCAATAGTGTCAATGTGTCGTACTCGCTATCTCATACATAACGATAGAAACTCACAGTTATAAGTAAATTTAAGTATACACTACACCGATACACTCCTATGTCCTATATCAAAGGCCCCAAAGCTTAATTTTTCTTGCTTTAATGTTTGCAAAAATTAGTGATTATTTAATCGAAGTTTATTTGACGAGTAAGTCCACGTTCGATGGAAAGAAGAGCTAGAGATGATGTGCGTTGTTGACCTGACGTCGATCTCAAGTAATTTTTAATAATTTTTAGTTTGCTGAAACTCCTTTCAGCAGTGGCTACTATGGTTGGCATTGTAAGAAATGTTTTCAGAGCTCGTTCGATATTCGATTACGATTTTTGCAATTCCCATGTAGCGAACACATTTAGAAAATCTAAATGAAACATGTCATCGGGTTTTTTGTTTTGCAATAGTTCAATCATTTGGTGTTTAAAGCATTTTATTTCAATTATAAATAGCTCTTTATTTATTTCAGGATGTTTGCCTGATAATAGAACAGCTTTAGATTCTAAATCTTCCATTGCAAAATATTGAAACGCTTTGCCAGTCAGAAAATTAAAGTCTGCTACATTTTTCAGAGAAACAAATGTGTCTTTTAACTGCATTATTATTGAATCAATGATCGCAAAACAAGAAATTTTGAATTTATCCAAGTTAGGTCCTTCATCTTCAGCATGCTCTACTGGCATTCGTTTTCCTTTTCCTGTCCTTTTTTTGAACTGGTTCGATGTTCATTTTAATACACGTTTCTTCAATTTTGGCAAAAATTTTATAGATTTCGTTAGTTCTTAGATCTTCAAAGTCAGTTGAAAGTCCTTTTATTAACAACGATGATCGATAAATATCCTGGTCTTTTTTTTGTAGTGCTAAATTGACTTTGTTTACTTTTTTCCAATATCAAATTCCAAATAGTTATAAACGCAATGAACTATTGATTTGACGGTGCAATGATTTAGCAACAGATAATGCGTCACCAAGTAAGTGATTATCCTTCATTTCAATTAATACTAAAATAATTTGCTCCAGTTGCTCATATACAGCACTTACAGCATTTGCTTTGGAACACCATCTTGTGTCCGTATGCTTCTTTATGCTGATTTCAGTGACTGAGGATAGTTTTTCCCCATCCACTAGTTGACGAGGAGAAAAAATTGTACAATGCCTATATAGTTCTGAAAAATGTCACAACATCTGCATCAATGCTGGCCGCGTGCACACCTACCAAATTAAGACTATGTGCATGTTATGAAGGATGACGTGTTTTTTAGCACGCCTATCTCGCGTCCCACGAGCATGACCTCTCGTGAACTCTCATGACCGCCTTTGAATTGTGGCTAGAAAAACCTTATTTACAACATTTATTCTAGTCAGGAGAACTGTCGAAAATAATAGAAGATTCTGGATAAAACAGGAAGGCAAAACAATGTGTTAGGTGGTTCGAGAGACCTTAGTAGGAAATGCCTATAAAAAGGGCTGACCATTAGAGAGGGGGAGAGATTTTTCTTTTGATCACGAGGTGTGCTGTGTCATGATTTAATACTTTATTGTGTGTAGAGTTTTCTATTTCCTCATACAATTTTGTGCTCATTGTATTTTTATATACAGTACCGGTACCAGCAAACTGTAAGTTTATAATTTCAATCATATTTCTCTTGCTGTTATTATTTAATTGAAGTTCACAAATTAAAACGTTATTAATTGTAATTAGCTCTGGCCTTGATTGTCGTTTTATTTGTTATCATTTTTAAACGTCGGTATCGTCCTTTATTATGGACTGTTTCTAGAACGAGTCATAGTCTAAAATTAAGAGATTAAATTCTAAATTTATAACGGTCCGTAATAGTGCACAACACGGGATATACGGAGCAAGTGGATTCTCTTTTTGAAGTATAGCTTGAACTCCCTTGTACTTCCCTGCCATGTTGGCTCCATTATCGTAACATTGGCCACGTACATCTTCAATTGATAAACCATTTTAAATTAATGCTGCTTTAATTTCCAAGGCAATTCCTTCTCCTGTTTTTTCTATTGTGTTTATGAAACCAATGAACCTCTCTTCAATGGTATATTCTTTATCTGGCAATTTCACATACCGAGTAATTTCAGTTAATTGGTCTTTGTGCGATACATCCGGAGTGCAATCAAATATTATAATATAATATTTAGCGTCTTGGATTTCTTTTGTTATTTCACTTTGTACTTTCGCTGATAACAAATTAATAAATTCATTCTGGATTGTTGGCGACAAATAGCTAGTATGATTTTTAATATGCAATTCAAGGGATTTTTTAAAACCAACATCAAACTGACTCACAATTTTATCAGACTCAAAAATATACCTCCATCTTGTTCGTGTCCACGAAAAGCTAAGTTGTTTTCAGCACAAAACAAGACACATTTTAATATTATAGTCAATGTATGGCGCCATTTCAAAATTTCGCTTTTCAGTGCTGCTTGTGCAAAGTCGTCAATTAGTCCAGCCTTTTCAAGCCCCTTTTCTAATAATTCCCATTTCGTAAAATTGTTTATGTGTTGCCACGAATTTTCTTGATGTTGAATTTGTGGATTTAGATGTTTCCAGTCCACAAATCCATCGGACTGACAACTTGGAATATTATGTGCACCGGATACAAATAAGAGGCAAGGGAAACAATCTACTGCATCTTTACTTAAATAAGAGGCAAGGGAAACAATCTACTGCATCTTTATTTAAATAAGAGGCAAGGGAAACAATTTACTGCATCTTTATTTAAATAAGAGGCAAGGGAAACAATTTACTGCATCTTTATTTAAATAAGAAGCAAGGGAAACAA
The DNA here is from genome assembly GCA_964017045.1 of Omphiscola glabra. Lineage (NCBI taxonomy): Eukaryota > Metazoa > Mollusca > Gastropoda > Lymnaeidae > Omphiscola > Omphiscola glabra. The sequence continues at coordinate 19,047,153 of OZ024794.1, read as the reverse complement.
TTTACTGCATCTTTATTTAAATAAGAGGCAAGGGAAACAATTTACTGCATCTTTATTTAAATAAGAGGCAAGGGAAACAATCTACTACATCTTTATTTAAATAAGAGGCAAGGGAAACAATCTACTGCATCTTTATTTTTGTAATAAAACAACCAGTTCCTCTCTTCCTTTTCAATAATGAGAAATTACACCCGTATCAATAACAAATGCTTCACTGTGCCTCGGAGTAACACAGCGCAACATAAACAATCATTCTTTCCACGCACAATAATCGCTTGGAACCACCTGGACAATCACCGCCGTGGACTCGACATCTATCGAAAGCTTCAAGTCGGCCCTGGCATCTGCTAGGAGCCGTTAGGATGGCAGCATCGCTTCCCCAACCGGTGCACATAGGCCAGTATATGGATGCAGCAACGTACCGAAACAGAACCAGAACCGGAATGTCCTCATTTCTAAATTTCCAGGAATTATTAAAGCAGCGGCCATTTGTGACAGGATACTTCCTTAACTCTACATGTTCTGGACCATGATGAAGAAGAAAAGATCTGGTATTTTTTAAAATTTAATTTCCATGTTGTTGGATCATTTACATTCACATTCTCATATTCAGACTTATTATCATTGCTCTCATCAACTTCATTTTTTTTCAAACAAGTCATGTTCTTTATTTTCCACAATTTTAGATTTTTTTTAAAGTACAATCTTCAGCTTTTACCTCCGTAGCAAGGGCATTCAGCTCCACTTCCCTAGCAGGGGCATTAACTTCCACTTTCGTGTCATATGCATTATCTTCACCATCCAGTCCAGCTTATGAACTTGAAGCACACACATGTTCATTGTCACTCTCAGGTTTTGAGTTGCTCGTTTTAAGCCAGTTTTATAAACCAATGTATTGTTCTTTCCCACTTTTTTCCTTAGCAAGTCGTTCTGTGCGGTATTGATGTCCGATATTTTTTCCTTCCGATACATGTCTAACTTTTAAGTTCGAATATATTTATTTTCTGAATAATGAATTTAATTAATAACTTATGTATTCTTATTGAGAATTGATTAGTTGATTTCATACTAAAAATCTAAAAATCGATCAAGTATTAATAACATTCAATTAATTCTTAAAACTTTTGCGAAATACTACATCTTTGCAACTAGTGCAGACTGTGCAGTTTTGTTGTTTTTTTTCCGATTCCGGTTCCGGTAGACTGCAGGTCAGCGCTTCCGTTGTTAGGCCACTGGCCGAACCTAAGCCCTTGCCACGGTTGTTACCGAAAGCGTCGAACTTCATGGTTGGCGAACCTAAGCCCTTGCCACAGTTGTTACCGAACGCGTAAAACTTCAATGGTTGTCGAACCTAAGCCCTTGCCACAGTTGTTACCGAATTCGTCGAACTTCAATGGTTGTCGAACCTAAGCCCTTGCCACAGCTGTTACCGAACGCGTCGAAATTCAATGGTTGTCGAACCTAAACCCTTGCCATAGTTGTTACCGAACCAGAACTTTATTTATTAAGGAACATAACTGAACCCGAACTTAAGATGTTACGAACCGGGAGAAAACCCTAATATTAGATGTTACGAACCGAATGACAACCCGAACTTAATATGTTACGAACTGAACTTTTTAAACAGGTCTCGATTTTTACCAATATTTTATCAACAATTTATTTTAAAAGAATCAATAAAAAAATGATTACAATATTGGTAACACATAAAGACGAAATTTCTTTTATCCAAATCAGCTCATTGTTGTGAACTACTGCATGGGAATTAAACAGTGTATTGATAAACAGTCAAAAAATGTGTTTATTTTTCGACGCACCAATAGGTAGTTTTTTTAATTAAAATATTTTTTTTCTTCTTTTTTTATAATTGGAATTATACACATAGCTGTTAAGTTTTCTATGGTCTTCTGATTATTCATTCAATTCTCAATTTAACGTTGAAATTCCAAATTGAAAAAGCCAGGGGGAAAAAAAGAATTAATATTCCTAACGTTAGAGATGGTGTTGTTAAGAAATGTTTTCTTTATCTCCAAAAGTGTATGAAAAACAAAATATAACAAGCATATTCAATGTTCAGCATCTCGCTCTCGTTCCCACCTCCATAGTTTCAAAACTGTTCACATATGAACTGAATGTTAACTAAATTTTGCCGCCTTGCGTCAGTCGTCCCCACCTCCATAGTTTCACCACTGTTCACATATGAACTGAATGTTAACTAAATTTTGCCGCCTTGCGTCAGTCTTCCTCACCTCCATAGTTTCACCACTGTTCACATATGAACTGAATGTTAACTAAATTTTGCCGCCTTGCGTCAGTCTTCCCCATCTCGGTAGGTTCACCAATGTACACATATGAATTGAATGTTCATTAACTCCGCCTGTAGATGTCGTGCCAACTCCCTGGGCTCACCACTGTGTACATATGAATTGAATGTTTACTAAATCCGCCTGTAGCTGTCGTCCCAACTCCCTGGGCTCACCACTGTGCACATATGAATTGAATATTCACTAATTCCGCCTGTCGCTGTCGTCCCAACTCTCTGTGTTCACCACTGCGCAACTAAGAATGTAACAAAATAAAAAATGAAGTCTTAATGTCACAGTGTCCTAGAATCAACGAATGTTCCTGAGAAAGGTTGTAGTACTTAGCTTGAGTTCAACATATGAAAGCATTGTCCGCATTACGTCCTCAACAACACATTACGGCCATAAAGGTCGTCGAACTACGTTTCCCCAAACTGAACAGCGGGATTAACTTTTTATAATGGAAAATTATATTTTAGGAATGGCTTAATGTCATTGGATTGCTTGATGAGCTATTCAGTGGGAATACTCTTGTATTGCTGTTTGGAATGACGTTAATCTAACAATGTTAACTCGTTACGCTAAGTTCCAATGGTTTATTTTATCACAGCTGATGCATGTAAGACGTTTTTTGTGATCAATGAAGGGAGGGTTATGAGACATACCACTCCCATGAGGGTGAGATCAATGAGAGGAGGTTTAAGAGAAATACCCCTCCCGTGAGGAAGAGAACAATGAGGAGAGGTTTATGAGACATACCACTCCCATGAGGAAGGGATCAATGAGGGGAGGTTTATGAGACATACCACTCCCATGAGGAAGGGATCAATGAGGGGAGGTTTATGAGACATACCACTCCCATGAGGAAGGGATCAATGAGGGGAGGTTTATGAGACACACCACTCCCATGAGGAAGGGATCAATGAGGGGAGGTTTATGAGACATACCACTCTTATGAGGAAGGGATCAATGAGGGGAGGTTTATGAGACATACCACTCCCATGAGGAAGAGTTTAGTGACAAGTCACTTCGCAAGAAGAATGGTAAAAAATTTGATTTTATAACGAGTTTTCACCATTTAACCCCTTGTAGATCCACAGCGTCTCAGCGACTGATCAATTTGTTTTAATCTTCTCTTTTTCCTATCTATATACATTGCTACTTTATGATTCTTTAATCATAAAAAATTAAGGACAGATTCAGTCGCACTATGTATGAATGCAACAGTTTTAAATGTGAAGAAAAAAAATGAAAGTATATCACAAAATTAATACCATTATAAATTCTATAGATACTTGAATGGTACCAATCAGATAAATCAACCAACTTCTGTGGTAACTTCAAAAAAAAATATTTAAAATCTCCACTATCTGTTTCCAGATATTGGCGCTAAGCCAATCGATCAACATTGCACAATGATATTATTTTTAAAAACAACAACTGAACATTCGAACCTGGGGAAAATCAATCTATAAATAATACCATTCACCTGTTTACATCTACGCTTTCGTCGTAGTAACAACGTGTTTAAGCCTAAGACCACGTTACTACGACGAGCCTTAAAAGAAAACAACTACGTTTTCGTAAGTTTTTTCGCTGGTTAGGTTTATTTTTAAATGTTAAGAAATAAATAATTGGGGTGTTTTCAATAAAAAAAAGTTACCGAAATTTGTGTGTTAACACTGTACGCAATGAAATGAGAACGACTTCCTTCGACAAATCGGAGAACCATAACTTTTGTAGATTTCTTTATGTTAACTTATATAAGCAGCTAAGCAGAAGAGTGGATTTCCTAACACAACTTGTATTTTGATTGTAAACAACACCCCCCCCCCCCCCCGGGCTAATTGACCAAACTACTCTTTGGAGCTTGAAAACTTCTCTGACACTTAACCGGGGGGAAAACAGGTCTGTAATGCCTACAAAGTATTAGCGCTCCAGGCCTGTCTGAGATTGGTCGACAAGGGGCAGACATATCATCACTAAAGGCACCTAATCAAATCAACGTACTGGGCCCCCTTACTGCCCTTATTCACTAAATCTTTCATTGACCACTCAGCCAAGAAATTTCTCATGAACAATATGGAAACGTAGGACCAGTAGAAATATGGGGTTGTATAGCAACGCCCTAGGGTACTCATATCTTGAGACTGCTCAATTTCGTATTCTACCCATCAGTCATTTGGGTCTTTTGTCTCGCTGAGACATTGCTTTTCAGCTTGCATAATGCAAGAATGTTTTTTTCAAATATTAAATGGGTCTGTTCCTTGCACAAATATTGGATTGTTTCAAGCAGAGTTTGAGCCAAGATCACGCTGATTTAAAAGATCACTGTTATTCAAAAGATCACGTTATTTAAAAGATTATTTCTATTAAAAAGATCACGTCGATTTAAAAGATCACTTCATTTAAAAATAATTTTGATTTTAAAGATCATTTTGATTTAAAACATCATATTGGTGTCAAAGATGACGTTGGTGTAATAGATCACTTTTATTTACAAGATCCTTTTATTTAAAGATCACTTTGATGAAAATATATTTTTGATTTGATAGATCACTTCGATTTAAAAGATCACTTTGATTTAAAAGATCATTTTGATTTAAAACATTACGTTGGTGTAAACGATGACGTTGGTGTAAAAGATCACTTTTATTTACAAGATCATTGATTTAAAGATCCCTTTGATATGAAGATCAATTTGATTTAAATATATTTTTTATTTGAAAGATCACTTCGATTTAAAAAATCACTTTGATTTAAAATATCATTGTGATTTAAAAGATCGTTGTGATTTTAAAGATCATTGTGATTTCAAACATCACGTTGGTGTAAAAGCTGACTGATTAAAAATATCACTTTGACTTAAAAGATCAAGTTAGTGTGAAAGACCACTTTGATGTGAATTTCGCTTTGAATTAAATTATCAATTTGATTTAAAAGATCACTTTGTTTAACAAGATCAAGTTGATGTAAAAGAATACTTTGATTTAAAAGATCACGATCATTTAAAATCAGTAACACATTTTTTGTTTGCTGTGTTTTAACCATCTTTACAAAGAATTCAAACAGACAAAGACAAGACAGTGTGGAAATTCAAATCCTCCCTGCTTAATTGTGATTGCGTGAAATGTTGCCATGACGATGCGGCTGGTGCTGACCAACGAAATCATGGATTGAATTTCACACGTGACACGTGAAAAAAAAAGATAAAGAAACATGGATTGTGAAATGTATATTAGGGAGGAGGAATGAGGGGAACAATGCTGTAACTTGTCAACAAAACTGTTTAGCTAACAGGGTTACGAAGATGTTGTTGTTTTTTTACGCATGCGTTGTCCTTGAAAAGAACGGTTCTCAAAGGCATGGGCCTTATCTTACGATGAGGATCTCCAAAGTTATGAAAAGTTCCCAAAAATAATTGGTATTACAAATTGTGAATACGGCTCGTAACCCAAACGTGTGCTACCATTAAGTCGACTAAGGGTGATCTCCCGGTGCATTTACATCAGTCCGAACTTCCCGAAACAGTTACAAAGCCCAGTCTACTTCCAGCAATGTCCGCAGGCCAAACTTCCCAGACAACACTTTCAGTACAAACTTGCTCAAATAAATTGCTCCAGACCCAAAGTACCCCGCAGTACGCCTGGTCCAAGCGCGTAGAGCATTGGAAGCTATTTTCCACCATACAAACTAAGCCGACAACCTTTTCACAGGATCAGTGTTGGCCAACTAAAGATGACAAGATCTCAATTTATCAAAGCTGACGATTTGATCAGTTTAGTCACCATGACAGTTCACTCAGGCCAACTACAAAGAGGTCATCTACTTTCTGAAACTTGTTCAGGCCATTTATTCAAGGTGGGAAAAACTATGAGCTTTTACTCGGTCCATCAATTTTAATTCACAAACTAAATGCACAAGTGAAATATTTTTTTTCCACTTATCTTTTTAAGAGCGATATGAACAAAGCTCTTGAAAAATTCTTGGTTACTGTGAAAAAGAATACGTGTGCATAAGTCAGTATCTTCTTACTGACACTGGCGATATACTGGTTAAAAGGGGGCTTCTTGAAAGACCCCTTCAAATACTAAGGACACCGCTGTCTAGGGTCAATTATAACGACAACAATAATGCCTCATGATAATCATGGTTTTTCTTCAATCTTGATATCATAGGCGTATGACCACAGCACTGGACAAGCAGTTACACAGCCAACTTCCAACATGCGCGTTAAGTACCGTCATATGTTGTTGGTGCTTGTTTTTGTTTGTGTTTTGTAAACTAAATATGTTTTAAGCTTTGGCTCGTGTGTTAAATAATACTCAACGAATGTCTTTAAACCAGTATACAAAGAAAACGAGACCAAAGCTATTGATGATACCCATATCCAATTGTATTTTACAGTTAGATTTATATAAAGAATACAAAATCTAATAGATAGAAATAAAAGCTATTTTAACGTACAGTGCAGCAAGTGAAAAAGGACGCTCCTCGAAAGATACATATATTAATTTTACACACAAACACACACAAATAGTTCATTCTTGTAAAGCTGCTGTAAGTATTTACGTCTGGTAAATGCAGCGGTGTATTGCCAAATTCGTAACAAAGGGTTCGCAGTTAATATAAACTTTGATTTTTTAAAAATTAGTAATTGATTTTAGGCATATTTATTTTTGAACTAACGGTTTGCACGAACCTGACCGAAACAGCCCCAAACCACCGCTGGGTAAATGTATAGGAAAATTAACAGGAATCTCTTTTTCTCTCTCTATATATATATATATATATCTATCTATTTCTCTCTCATTCTCCCTCTCTTTGTCTCTCTGTCTATTTCTCTCTCCCCCCGCTCTCTCTCTATATTGCTCTCTCTCTATCTCTCTCTATCTCTCTCTATCTCTCTCTCTATCTCTCTCTCTCGTTTTCTCTCTCTCTATCTCTTTCTCTCTCTTTATCTTTCTTTCTCTCTCTCTCTCTCTCTATCTCTCTCTATCTCTCTCTATATATATATCTCTCTCTATCACTCTATCTCTCCCTCCCTCTCCCCACTCTCTTTCTCTCTATCTCTCTCTCTATATATCTCTCTCTTTCTCTCTCTCTCTCTATATATATATATATCTTTCTTTCTTCCTCTCTCTCTATCTCTATATATATCTCGCTCTATATCTCTCACTCCCTCTCCCCCCTCTCTTTCTCTCTATCTCTCTCTCTATATATATATATATCTCTATCTATCTCTCTCTATCTCTCTCTATCTATATCTGTATCTATATCTCTATCTGTATCTCTCTCTCTCTATCTCTCTCTATTTCTCTCTATCTCTCTATATCTCTCTCTCTATCTTTCTCTATCACTCTTTCTATCTCTCTCTATCTCTCGCTCTATCTCTCTCTATCTCTCGTTATCTCTCTCTATCTCTTTCTATCTTTCTTTATCTCTATCTCTCTCTTTCTCACTATATATATATATATTTCTCTCATCTCTCACTCTCTCTCTCCGTCTCTATCTCTCTCTCTCTATCTTTACCTCTCTCTCTCTATCTCTCTCTATTTATCTCTCTATCTATCTCTATCTCACTCTCTCTATTTCTCTCTCTATCTCTCTCTATCTTTCTCGATCTCTCTCTCTATCTCTCTCTCTCTATATCTCTCTCTATCTCTCTCTATCTCTCTCTATCTTTCTCTATCTATCTCTCTGTCTCTCTGTCTCTCTCTCTATCTCTATCTCTCTCTTTCTATCTATCTTTCTCTATCTCTATCTCTATATCTCTCTCTATCTTTCTCTATATCTCTCACTCTATATCTCTCTCTCTTTCTCTCTATCTCTCTCTATCTCTCTCTATCTCCCTATCTATCTTTCTCTATCTCTCTCACTCTATTCTCTATCTATCTCTCTCTCTCTCTTTTTCTCTCTCTCTTTTTCTCACTCTCTTTCTCTCTCTATCTCTCTCTAGGCTGGGAAAGCGTATTTATAGAGAGCAAGTTAGAACCCTCCAGAAAAGAAATTCTAGTAATTGCATCACTGATTGTATTCTTTAGAAAAAATGGAACGTAAACAACTTTTTTTCCCTGTGAACTTAATATGCTCCAACTGTGTACCCCTGTGAACTTTATATGCTCTAACTGTGTACCCCTGTGAACTTTATATGCTCTGTGTACCCTTATGAACTTTATATGCTCTAACTGTGTACCCCTGTGAACTTTATATGCTCAACTGTGTACCCCTGTGAACTTTATATGCTTAACTGTGTACACTACTGTAACCGCTCTCTTCTCCATCTCTCACACCTTCTACTCTCCATCTCTCACACCTTCTACTCTCCATCTCTGACACCTTCTACTCTGCATCTCTCACACCTTCTACTCTGCATCTCTCACATCGTCTACTCTCCATCTCTCACACCTTCTACTCTCTATCTCTCACACCTTCTACTCTCCATCTCTCACACCGTCTACTCTACGCCCTTGTTTATGGCCGTCCGCTTTCATATAATCACAATTTAGTACAAACTCTTGGTGACAACAAGCTCAAACTAACAACAGTGATTCTCAGACCCTTGACAGTCACCGCCGGGCTAATTCGTCACCGTAACTGTGAGGAACGTGAGGAAAGTGAGGAAAGTGAGAGAAAGTGAGGAAAGTGAGGAAAGTGAGGAAAGTGGGGAAAGTGAGGAAAGTGAGGAAAGTGGGGAAAGTGAGGAAAGTGAGGAACGTGAGGAAAGTGAGGAAAGTGAGGAAAGTGAGGAAAGTGAGGAAAGTGGGGAAAGTGAGGAAAGTGAGGAAAGTGAGGAAAGTGGGGAAAGTGAGGAAAGTGAGGAAAGTGGGAAAAATGAGGAAAGTGAGGAAAATGAGGAAAATGAGGAAAAAGAGGAAAGTGGGGAAAGTGAGGAAAGTGGGGAAAGTGAGGAAAGTGGGAAAAGTGAGGAAAGTGGGGAAAGGAAAAAAAGTTTGGGAAAGCTTTTACCACACTCTAAACATTGCTTTTAAATGTTTCTTATTCAAGGTCATTATATGGGGCATCGAAAAATCGCTTGTCTGATTAGACGGATATAGTGAGACATTATGCGTCGGGCATCTTTGCAATGTGTCTGCAGTGGCAGTTAAGTCTGGGTGTGGGCGCCGTTTTGAGCCCAGTGCTTTACCCGGTGTGAAACAGCCAGATCTCTCCCGATAGCTGGCATGGCAGAACAAGCATAACGTGAGCTACTGGTTGTGGATCATGATTACAACGGCAGCTAATCGATTGAAAGCCTGGACCGGGTGCCGCCCCGTGTATCTCTAACTTGATTATAAAAAATGACCGGGAAATTTTTATAATATTTTTTTGTGGGGGGGGGGGGGACTTTCTTTTACTTCGAGATGCATAAAAGTGCAATCTTACTTTCTCCATGATTTAAGTTCACCTATAATTGCGTTGTTACAGAGCAAGGGGAGCTGATCTGCACGGTCAACACCACTTTCAACATTGGTGTCGTTTTTTGTTTTTTTTACCGATGGTTCAATTTCAATCAATAATATACATCAGAAACATGGAAGCATTTCTCACGATCACTTCGTCGCTCCTGCATTCCCACCTGGCAAACATTACAGATGCTACCTAAACCTCAACCTCAGTGCGTACGTACCCCACGGATTTTGTCATAAAACATATTTTGTATCTATCATTATAATGTAATATGGTTTCTCTCTGAGACTTTAAATCAACACGTTGATTGAACAGTTAGTTGGTTTTTTTTTAATTGTTAAATTTAGATATTTAAAATAAAAAATAAATTATTATTACTTAATACATTTTTATGAGCACTGAAATTGCAGAGAAAATGCAAATTTAAGTTTGAAATATTTTTTTAAACGCTTGCAAATTAAATAGTGAAAGGATGGACGGGTCAGAAAATCTCGATTTAGAATTAAAAACATCAGTTTATAAAGCGAGTAATTTTTTAAGGACTTTTAAAACACGCGAAATAAATAGCAACAAATAAAGTGAAAATATTTTTTAAACTAAAATAATAGCCATATAAAGTGTTGCTCTTTAAATACTATCATGCAGTTGTGGCTAGCGATTATCATCACATCAAACTAATATTTAAACTGTTTCATGATCGGAAACAAGCTCTCTAAGTGTGGTAACATAAGTTGTGTCCGATCTGCGATGCTGTAGAGGGAAAAAAAAAGGGAAAAAAAAGCTGGCGTGCTTTAAGGATAGTGTGTGACCGACCAAGGTTGATTTGTGAATTAGACGACTCTACAGCTTCCGGCCTGGTCTCCAGTGAGAAAATTAAGTTGGGCGCCATGAAAGACATTGTCTCTTTTTTTACTAGCCTTCTATGTACTGCTCTCTTTTGGAATGTTTGGAGAAGTAACATTTTTCATTAGAGCGATGGAGTGGGGGGCAACTATCAATAAGCAACAGACCGGTTAGGATTCATGGTGGCGGCATTTTGTAATAATGTTGTGATAAACTATCTTGTTATTATTAGTATCGAACGCACAATATTCAGTTAGTAATGCCAGTCATCCTGGCCAACAAACTCACAGACTGAAGCACAGTAGTTAAATGGCTTACTGGTTAAATGACGCACTGGTTAAATGGTACACTGGTTAAATGGCACATTGGTTAAATGGCACACTGGTTAAATGGCACACTGGTTAAATGGCGCACAGATTACATGGCACACCGATTAAATGACACACTGATTAAATGGCACTCTGATTAAATGGCTCACTGGTTAAATGGCACACTGGTTAAATGTCACATCGGTTAAATGGCACACTGGTTAATTAACGCTGGTTAAAAGGCACACTGCTTTCCATCATTCGCTGACTTTCTCATGGACTGCCAGACTATTGCTGTGTAGTATCTAACCATCGGCGCCGTTATATATTTACAGAACAGATATAAACATCAAATGCTGCATCTTCCATATTGTCAGAGTGTCGGCTCTGTACATTGGCATATTTTTATCGAAGATTTTAATGGGGAATAGAGATGACTAAAATGTGTAATACAAAGACTTTTAGAAGTAATGTTCTATACAGAAATAGGGATGAAACCACTAATCCACCCCTACTAATACAAAGGCTTTTAGAGATATTGTTCTAAAGAAATTGAAATTACCCCCCCCCCTTTTTTCCAAACCCCACCGTCAAGGGCATGGAATCAGGGGTGCAGTGTGTATGGTGATGTTGACAGTTATGTTTAGTGAACGCGTTGTGAACTCTTGTCATGTCAAGGACGGGTGGGTGGGTTTATTTTTGGGGGGTTATAAAGGGAGAGAACGAGAGTGAACGTGAGAAAGATAATAGTTTTTGAGGTTATAAAGGGAGAGAACGAGAGTGAACGTGAGAAAGATAATAGTTTTTGGGGTTATAAAAGGAGAGAACGAGCGTGAACGTGAGAGAGATAATAGTTTTTGGGGTTAGATTTGCTATGGGGTTTTTTTCGGATAACATTTTATATGGGATGTAATTAGATAACCACTTCGTTGTGTACCGAGTGGATGTTTAGTACAGTGAAATAAACGCATAGTGTACAATGAACTATTCAGTGTTTGAGTTAATTAAAATACACCTCTCGGTATAATATACACTAGTAATTGTCGTGGCCAAGTGAGAGACGAGATCCGAAACAAACTAGTCTGACATAAGGTTAGACGTAATATTTGCCACCGAAATATTTTAGACATTATATATTTGACACCCCCCCCCACACACACACACCCAATCAAATAGCAGCTTTGCGATGTTGCTGGTAGAATTATACTGGCTATGAAGTTCGACAATCTATAACTCAGTTCTATAGAATTATACTGGAGATTATAGAGTGTGCGTAAATAATATGATAGAGTGTTTCTGCCGTAAATAAGTATGTTTATGTTTATGTATCTAAGCAGAAAATGACATATCCTTTTCCTAAACATGTCTTGACTTTTTTTATCTGCTTAGTTCAGCTACATTTTTTTCCGATATTCTATGTTTGAGAGATCAATATCTCTGGGGTTCGTCAGTTTGTAGCATAATTTTGTGTTGTCGAAAGTAACCTACGCGTTCAGTGGATTGAGTCTTCCTCTGGCTGGCCTGTAATGTCTCATCTGAGTTGATAACACAGAGTTACAGCTCCGGTACGCGGGGGCGATGGTATTGGGGTGTTGAGTGATAGGGAAGTAAGAAAAGATATTGCATCACAATTTAAAAAAACTACCACCTCACCAACACTAACCATCGGCCCTAACTGTAGAATTTGGGGGTGGGGATGGGGGAAGGGTTTAGAGCAGGGCATTGTCACAATAAGCTGTGATCAGCAGAGGGCAAGCATTTGTTAACTTGTACTTGTTAGATCTGTGACTGGATGACGAGCTACGTTTAATATATTTTATTAAATCAAATAATACATTTTTAACTCACCAGTCAGTTTGTGTGTACCAACTCTTTCAATCTTTAAAATAGATTGTCTGCAGAGTTACAGCTGTTCCTAACAATGTTTAAGCGTCCATGTCTCCCAACGGAAATTTGTAAAATCCAATATTTGGATTGACCAAGTCAGGGCTGGGCTCAGATTTGTTATTGCCCTAAGCTAAAACTATCTTGGGAGTTGCCTTCTTAAATGTAATTACAGCAGAAGGTTTTACAAAACATAAAAAAATTCCATCTGTTAATGTTTGTTTCACCTGATAAGTATATAGTAATACAGTTAACATGGATGTTGGAGTGTAGTTTCAAATGAAATAACATGCATTTACCGATGACATATTTATCGCGTGACGCATCCAGAAATCTTTACGAAATACATTTTTAGGAAGTGAAAAAAAAATTGACGGAAGCTTGTGCGAACGGCAATTTGATCATAATGTGTATCTACTTTTGCATTTTATCACAAAAAAAGATTTAAAGTTGCTAGTACCTATGTATTACTTGAATCAACCGCTATTAAACTTGTTCGAGTACTAACCTTTGGTTGAAATTATTTTTTTCACATAAAGGCAAATAGGGTCTCGTAAAGGTTTAATCGAAATATGAAATCGAGTTTTCCGCGGACTGTACGGCCACGGGCTTTGTTGTCGGTCCTATGTTATTTCTTTACGTTTCTTCGACTAAGTTTCCCCTGGATAAACTAAGCCATGATTAACTTCCTATACTTGAGATGTAATAATTTTAACTTACACGTTTAAAATAGACGTAGGCTTAGATGAATGGATGATGTGGGAAAAAGATTTACACCAATTGGGAATCCAAGCATGGAAAAGCATTACTTAGGTCTGAGTGGAATGAAGTTGTGAGGCAGGCCAAAGCCCTACATGGGCTGTAGCGCCACGGGGATGGATGGATGGTCTGTGGAAGGAAGAAGTGAGGCAGGCCAAAGCCCTACATGGGCTGTTAGCCACGGGGATGGATGGATGGTCTAAGTGGAAGGAAGTAGTGAGGCACCCAAAGCCCTACATGGCCTGTAGCGCAACAGGGATGGATGTTCAAAATTATTAGAAATTAGATTAAAAGCGCTTTAAAAATTTGTTTAAGGTTTTCATTAAGTCCCAGCCTTTTTTTTCAAAGGAAAAACTCTTCTATTTTCTAGGATATACAAGTTTAAAATTAATTTAAGTTTCGAAAATGCGCTCCAAAAATACACTTCTGGTTCAGTTTAAAAATTAACAAATGAATGATGCACGCATAGGCTGTGATGATTATTACGACACTTTGAAACTTTCACTCTGTGAATATTCATTTTCAAAAGCTCTTTACATAACAGCATCATGAGTTCATTTGTTCTACTACAAACATTATTTCAGGCCTCGGAGGGGGGGGGGGTGTCGTCTTTCGGGTTGGATTGAATGTTTCAGTGGGCCGCAAGCGGCCAGTGGGCTTTGGGTTGCCTACAGCTTTATATCACAATTTCAGCCTTACCCCAAACCCCAACCCAAAAAAATGACACCTTTTCAAGGGGAGGATGAAGGAAATATGATGACACTTATTTCATGAAATAAAATTCGTATAACTGTTATATATGAAGTTCTTTTTAAAAAATATCGCAAGTGCGTTTGGTGCTTAATAATTTCTTTTATTTTTCTGAAATAGTTTGTGATATAAATATGGGGGTATAAAAACGGGTGTGTCATAAGAATTAGAATATTAATCTATGTTTCGGGGGCGTGAAAATAATGTGCCGTTGAGACCCTTGGGAGGGGGGGGGGCAATAATTGGGATTCTTATAAAGTGTCTTACTTGCATTTATGCTTTGTCAAATTTTCAGCCACACCCCCCATTGCTCGATAAAACATTTTAAGTATTGATTTATAAGAAAAACTATGTTTTTATTAGTTTTTTTTAATTCTTTGACTGGGGACAGTAAGGGTCTCACTTTATCTGCATATCGTGACCGTACTCTCTCCTGTCTTCTGCCTACAATCACAAACTTCCTGTCATCGCAAAGTAATATTTTACCATGATGTTATTTTGAACACGCACACGGTATAGGAGTTCTCTCCCTCCCCAAGCAATGTGTTCTTGATTGACTTGTGCTAACCGTAGAGAAAAGAAACTGATGACTTTATATCATGCTGGCGGTCCCAATTCCCATTAAGGGCCAGAAACACATTTTGCCACCGAAACTTTGTGTTCTTGTCTTTAGCAGATTCTTGGCCAGAACCATTATTTTTCTTGTGTTAAATATCATGTTGGTTATCTCAATTATTTGTCTAGTTTTTGTATCATTTTGGCTAGAACAATTATCATGTTGGTCATCCCAATTATTTGTCTGGTTTTTGTATCATTTTGGCTAAAACATTTACTTATATTGTTAATAGTATCATCAAGTCCAATTATCTTGTGTCAAGTATCAAGTTGGCCACCATCGTTACTTACCTGTTTCCACCATCATCTTGACCAACACAGTAACTTATCTTATATTTAGAATCATGATGGCCAACACATTTACTTATCTTACATTTAGAATCATGATGGCCAACACAATCACTTATCTTATGTTTAAGTATCATTCTGGTCAGCACAATTACTTATCCTGTATTTATATATATATATATGTCGGACAACGAAATCCTCTTCCCCCCCCCCTTCCTTTTCCCCGCTCACACATTGTCTTTGCTTAGTATCACGATGGCCATAGTTCTAATCTAAAAGCAGTTTTGGATCAAATACACTTATTTTTAGAAATTGCATACAATTGATCGTTCACACCCCCCCTCACCCCAAAAAAAAACCAAAAAATCCAAACACTTGCCGCTTAATTTCAGCTCAAATGTTTGCCAGTTCTTATCGCTTCGGCCACAACTTTCGGATATTTTTTAACCGCACTTAACTGTCCACGGCTGTTATTTTTGTTTTTGTTTTTTTTAAAGTTTATAAAAGTCAAGAATATATTTTTTTTAAACCCAAAGGAAGATTTTCCAATTAAGAACAATGTATTTTTAAGAGAGCCATAGCGAAACTTAACTGATTCACTTGCCCAAATAGAACCATCCATAACAATATTTCAATAGTGTAGATTTGTAGCAGACACAAAATGAGTGAAAATGTTTATCATTTCCTGATGAGAACCAAATTTTTTTTTTAAAAGAGTAGATTTTAAGTCTTGTATGAAACTAGAAAATTACACCTGTGTTTCACTAACGCAGTGGTTCTCAACCTTTCTAAGACTGCGACCCTTTGATGCAGTTCCTTGTGTTGTGGCGACCACCTACCACAAAATGATTTTCGTAACTGTAAAGTGTAAGTATTTTCCGATGGTCTTAGGCGACACTTATGAAAGGGTCGTTCGACCCCCCCACAGGTTGAGAACCGCTGCACTAACGGGCTGGAAGGGGTAGGTCTGGTTGAATGAATTTAACAAATGATGCGAACGCGTGTTTTATTTTAAAAAGCAACATACAAAAACACGATTCAATTTCATGTTATCGGAATATAATGAAGCCAATTATCGGCCACAGAAAGCAAAGCAAATTTTAAAAAAACGGTGATAAAGGAATTCATGTGAGAGAATAACTGTAATGAAGCATTTGTTTGTAAACTGTTGCCCGTTAAGCATGAGCAGATGTAGAGGAACTGACAGGTGAGCAGATGTAGAGGAACTGACAGGTGAGAAGATGTAGAGGAAATGACAGGTGAGCAGATGTAGAGGAACTGACAGGTGAGAAGATGTAGAGGAACTGACACGGGAGAAGATGTAGAGGAAATGACAGGTGAGCAGATGTAGAGGAACTGACAGGTGAGAAGATGTAGAGGAAATGACAGGTGAGCAGATGTAGAGGAACTGACAGGTGAGAAGATGTAGAGGAACTGACACGTGAGAAGATGTAGAGGAAATGACATGTGAGCAGATGTATAGGAAATGACATGTGAGCAGATGAAGAGGAACTAACAGGTGAGCAACATAAAACTGGTTGTGGTAAAAGACAAACGATGTCTAGTCAATCTTTGTGATCTGTTGGTTGTCATCCCAAAGCAAAGTTTCACAGGTGACAGCTCTTCTAAAAATGAATTGGGTAGTCTAAAGCCACGCCACTCACCCTGTCTGACACCATGTCATTCACATTGTCTGAGGCCATGTCATTCACCCTGTCTGATGCTATGTCCTTCATACTGTCTGATGCCATGTCATTCACCCTGTCTGAGGCCATGTCATTTACCCTGTCTGAGCCCATGTCATTCACCATGTCTGAGGCCATGTCATTCACCCTGTCTGAGGCCATGTTAATATTAGGAAACTATAACATAATGGAACCCCGTTCCAGGTACACGTCAAATTGACGACTGCCAGGATCTCCAAAGAACTCGACCCTCTATGTGACAGGATCTTCCCAAAAAGACACGACCGATTCACTTTTACAGTACATCCCCAACGTGTATTTTTTGTAAACATCTGCAGCTGACCTCATGTGGCAAGCAAACTTAAACATCTGCAGCTGACCTCATCTATGCCGTGTTTATACTTTGTTTAATTCTGCGTACAACTCTGCATTTACGTAATTTTCATCAAGTGAATTAAGTGGACCGATTTAATAATCCTGCTCTTTATCAACTTCTTGGCGCACAACTCGCTCCCTGGCATCGATGATCCTCACGGCACAACCATAGACCCACAGTTAAAGAGCCCCGAATAAGCATGCCCTTTCAACCTCTCCACATTGACAACATAGATTTGAATAAGTGATCAGTTCGCCAATTTTACTTCATGAAATGAATTAGAGTACCGTAAACAAATGTAAAATGCGTACTATCAAAATAAAAGAACATATTTCCAATGTTTTTAAATAGGATTGTAAAAAAAAAAATATCTTGTCCTTTTGAGGAAATAAATATAAATAACAAGGTGGAAGTAAGGCCTTAAAATTCAATAAAAATTGGAACGAGATATGTTAAGCTTTAAAAAGACCTTTACGCGGGGGACTATGATGGAATATGTAGCCAAACTATGATCTCAATATGTAGCAAAACTATGATCTGAACATGTAGCAAAACTATAATCTGAAGATGTAGCAAAACTATGATCTAAACATGTAGCAAAACTATAATCTGAAGATGTAGCAAAACTATAATCTGAACATGTAGCAAAACTATAATCTGAAGATGTAGCAAAACTATAATCTGAAGATGTAGCAAAACTATTATCTGAACATGTAGCAAAACTATAATCTGAAGATGTAGCAAAACTATTATCTGAACATGTAGCAAAACTATAATCTGAAGATGTAGCAAAACTATGATCTGAACATGTAGCAAAACTATAATCTGAAGATGTAGCCAAACTATGATCTGAATATGTAGCAAAACTATGATCTGAAGATGTAGCAAAACTATGATCTGAATTTGCAATAAAACTATTCCGATGATATTTTCTTTTGAATGGTGTATATATGTTGTAATGTTTAGTCGTAAAAAACTATTCCTGCTATGTACACGTGCAAAATCACATTTTTTTTAAATATTGATATATTTTATTAAAGTTTTAAAAATCATGAATAGATCGTTGTCAATAGCCACGCGTCTTGACTCTTAGTTTATAAACAGTTTACATGTATATTAATTTTCTGTAAACAACATGATGAATAGAGGTTTTAAAAAAATCTTAAATCAAATGAGTTTCCGGTTTGCATAACACTGAGAACATCGTCACTTTGATCAATTGAATTTATTCAAGAATTTTGGGAGTTTTTATATTTCTGGAAGAGGAAAAGTTTAGACAAATTTAATATGTTTTTGTTTTTTTTTGGTGGGGGGGGGGGGGGTCCCCCTCCCCTTTTATATAATACGAATATTTGCCTGAATTTATATCATACTTAAAAGCCAAATACCGCTCACTGTCTGATCACGTGATCTCAAGAACAAAAAGCCGGATGAAGTTGAAATTCTCCAAGGCGATACCTCTTTAACTCCAGGCGTGCAATAACAAGTTGTTGCTTTTTTTCTTGTTAAAAATTTAGCTTTTTTTAATGGCTTCAAATGACCCAGTCCGAAATATGGTTACTATTAATGATTTGTTTCACAATTCGTGATTCTTTTTTTTCGGTTCATGCTTTGGAATAAATTCACAGGGCTCTGTGTGGCTTAATTGTCTTGTTTTTTATTTTCAAGTCCAAATATATCTTGTCCCTATATTTCACTCTTGGCTCATCAAAATGTCTCTCATTCCGTTCAAATAGAGTTTTCATGTACAGTTAATTCATAATTTACCTGAATTTTAATATCTAAATGTTTAGATCTTTTTTTTTCCTAAATATTAATATCATTATTGTTAAACTTCAACAAAAATCTATTTAGCCACCACAACTTGTCTGCCAGGATGACCTCGATATGGTCATCATCGTACAACTGTGTTTTGTCTTTTCTTCCCTGCCCGTTCCTTTCTTAGCTGGGGAAAAGGTTGTTTACATTCGAATGCTTTCCGTTTGTTCTCAAGAATGCCATTAGGTGACGTAATTTCAAGATGATTTTTTATTAGAAAATTCGGATTTCATTCCTATTTGAAGCCCACAGCGTTTCTTAGCAGATGGGCTTAGATAGACATGCAAGATGTTATATCATTGTGTTTATAACAAAATATCTGTATCTGGAGCATTGTTCCTTTTTCATTTGCTATAACTCGATTGTTTTGCATTTTTCTGTACTCAATATTTTATTTGTATAGAAATGTGTTTATATAATTAAATTGAATTTTAGTATCACTAAACTTGGTATTGTTTTTTTTCTTTGCATACTGTTAGATCAGTCTTTTGTTACGTACTGCTTCGTCTACGAGCCAACCATTAATACAGATTTAATCTTTTTTACCTTAAGGTTACGTAACACTATATGTTCAGATTAGAGTTTTTTCATAGATAATCATATTATAGTTTTCCTATACATTCAGATTATAGTTTTCTGATATATTCATATTAAAGTTTTCCTTTATATTCAGATTATAATTTTCCTATATATTCAATTATAGTTTTCCAATATACCCAAATTATAGTTTTCCTATATATTCAGATCATAGTTTTCTTATATATTCAAATCATAATTTTCCTATATATTCAGATCATAATTTTCCTATGTATTCAAATCATAGTTTTGTTATATGTTCAGATCATAATTTTCCTATATATTCAGATTATAATTTTCATACATATTCAGATTATGGTTTTCATACATACGCATAAAGTCCCTTTCGTAATAACGGCTAATAAGTTCTGAAGTACGATGCTATAACATTGAATGAAGTCTTTACTCACATGCATGATTCCAGGTTCATTTCACTCCCGTGTGGTATTGCAGTTCAATGTCTTTTTGATCCGTGCAAGACGTCAATAATGTCTCCAAGTTTTAAGATTCGATGTCAACTCAAGTCACAGCGAACTCGGCCTGATGGCACAAACGCGCAAGGATTCTCACACATTGCAATCTTTGAGCTCCAAAACAAGTTTGGATTTTTTAAAATTCTATTTTTATTTTCGTTATTTAAACTAAGTCGTAAAAATTATTTATTACTATTTCAAAGTTACATTTTTTTTCTTTTCAAAATATGTTCTTTTAGACCAGGACATTATCTTTACTGTTATTTTTCTCCAATATGAATTGTCTCAAATGAAAACAAATCAAAAATGCTTTAATAAAACACGGTGTTAACCCGTTTCTGAAATGTGTTCATTTTTATCTTGTCTAAGTTCTGTATTAAAGGGGAGGTAACTCCTTGGTTTCAGGACCCCATGAGAGAAGCACGCCACTCGCTGGTGGGGGAAACTGTCCCCAATAACTAGATCTCTCACGCCCGGTCTCAGTCAACTGCGTGGGTGACGTCAGTCTCTCCCAGTCTCTGCAACTGATTCGTCTTTTTTTTTTCCTTTTTTTTTTTTTTTTTACCAACTCGTTAAGGGGGGCTTAAGAAGAAAGGAGACACAAACATTATTTCCCTTGGCACTACAAATATACCAGATTGCTTTAATCTTGACATCGGCTTTGGAAAAGTCCTTTGAAATTAAAAATGTATCTCTTACATATATTTTGCTTTTCATGCCTCCTGCTCCCTCTTCAAAATCGCCCCCCCCCTCAAACTCCACATGTTTTATATTAATAGTACTGAGTAAAAAAAAAGTATGTCACGCCGCGAGCTCCATGATTTATTTTTCAATAGGGGAGGTGACTATTATTCGGTGTTATTGTTCGTGTTCCTCTGACACGCAGCGAGCTTCGTGCGTAACGTCTGAACTCCGGTGAATAGGTTGATTTTTTAAAAATATTAAATGGATTTTTTTTTAATGTCACTGTTATTTCACATCCTTGTTCTGGGGTTGCGCACCGCACAGAACTGGGGTTGCACACCACACATAACTGGGGTTGCACACCGCACAGAATTGGGGTTGCACACCGCACAGAACTGGGGTTGCACACCGCACAGAACTGGGGTTGCACACCGCACATAACTGGGTGATGGGCCGTCCTTTCACTTCGGGGATAAGTGCACTTGTGAGTCTTTTCCGTAGTAAAATAAGATATGTCATTAAACTGTGACTCTAGTTTCCTAAGTCTTTTGTTATAAAATGAACGATAGTATCTTCTCTGTTGACGGGTTTTTGTACAACGTCATCTCTATTCTGAGATCCTGCCTGTTCCTATCAGCGGGTTATATCTTGACACAAACGGTTGACAAAGGCCATGCACTCTCACTATGGCAAAGGGCGGTAGAATTCGTTGCATATTATAGAAAAATGAGTTGTTAATTTTTTTTAGTAACACTTGGTCCCACCGTTATTTTCTCAACATATCTGGACCCAGTGTAAAAAAAAACTGCACCCGGTTACGCCCTAGTTATAAATATTGTCACATTGCGTCGTCATTCTTGCATTAGTTATCGTGCAAGTAATTGTGAGGTAACTTGCAGCATTTTCAAAATCAATGTGTATGTTGGCGCTCATGTCGCAATAGGAAAAGATTTAATTTATTGGATGACATCATCATGGATATAAAGACTGAGTAAAATAGCCGATTGGTTGGCATTCGAAAGCTGGGTAAATAAAAGAACTAGGACATTAATTAGCAGAATGGTAGGCCCTCAACAACTGGGTGAAAGAAAAAAGTAGCACAGTAATTATCCGAATGGTGTTGTTCGTCAATATCGACTAGGACCGTCTAGTCATCCGGTTAGGTGGTGGTGGGGGGAGGTACGGTGAGTTCCTAGGTGGTTTGCTAGTCCGATCCGTGCCCGGAATAATCTCTGGCACTGCGGGCAGGGGATAGTTGAGGTAGGCGGTGATCTAATTTTGATCTTTAAGGGCTACACTGAGTGTATCAGTTGTGGCTATCCTGCTGGTTTCATGAGATTCATCCCCCTTCTTGACAGCTGATCTCCACCTGGCTCTGTCCTGGGCTGTCTGCACCCATTCAATAGGATTGATGCTGAAGGCCTTTAGTGCCGCTTTCAGTGAGTCTTTGTAACGCTTTTTTGACCTCCTAGGGAGCACTTGCCTATTGTGAGTTCTCCAAAGAATATCATTTTAAGGAGCCGGTTGTCTTCCATACGGGCAACGTGTCCCATCGAGCGGGGTTGATACTGCATCAGGGTGGTGACGATACTAGGTAGGTTCGCTCTAGCGAGGACCTCCATGTCAGGCACTTTGTCTTGCCACCTGATGCCAAGGAGTTTCCTGAGGCAGGTTGTGTGAAAGTGGTTTAGTTTCTTGGCGTGACTCTGGTAGACTGTCCACGTTTCACATCCATAGAGAGGACTGCTGCGCTATAGACCTTGATCTTCGTTTCTCGTCTGATACCTCTCCTACCCCAAACAGTGCTGCGGAGTCTCCCATATTTTGCTCTAGCTTTTGTGAGTCTGGCATTTATTTCGTCATCCATGACGACAGATCTGGAGAGGGTCTGCCTAAGTAAGTAAATGTATCCACCGTGTTTAGACACTGTCCGCTGATGATGATGTTGTGTTCAACGTAGTGCTTACTGGGAGCTTACTGATACAATCACTTCAGTCTACTTTGTGTGAGACCAAATTTGTTGTCGGCCTCAGACAAGATATCAAAACTGTGTTGCATGGCGGCTTCTGGGGCAGCATTGAGATGACAATCGTCCGCAAACAGAAGCTCGTTGATAGTGTTATGTTTGACCTTGGTTTTAGCTTGAAGCCTCCTAAGATTGAAGACTGATACATCGGTGCGGAAACGGATTGGCAAGCCCGTGGTGGAGTCTTTGAACGCATCATACAGCATTGCAAAATAAATAATACTGAAGAGTAAAGGAGCCAGGACACAGCCCTGCTTCACACCGTTTGTAACAGAGAATACTTGAGATGAAAGACCGTTGTCCTGCACTCGGGTCATCAAGCCATAATGCAGCTGATGGATGATGTTGATGAACTTGTCTGGGCATCCGTACTTCATGATTCTCAACAGGCCACCTCTATTGACCCTGTCAAAAGCTGTCAAAAGCCTTATTCGGGTAGATAAATGTGGAATATAGGTCCGTATTTTGCTCCTGATATTCCTCTTGGAGCTGCCTGGTAGCAAACACCATATCGATAGTTCCTCGTTCTTTTCGGAAAACCACATTGACTTTCGGGTAGGAGACCTAGCTCCAGATGTGCAATCAGGCGGTTCAGAAGGGCTCGGGCCAAGATCTTGCCCGCGATGGACAGCAGTGAAATTCCGCGGTGATTGTTGCAGGCCTGGCGGTTTCCTTTGTGTTTGTACAGGTTGATAATTGAGGGTTTCCGTCTGCCAGATGATCTGGTATAGTCACAATAGCTTATCCGTCATCGTTGATCCTGCC
Source organism: Omphiscola glabra (assembly GCA_964017045.1). NCBI lineage: Eukaryota > Metazoa > Mollusca > Gastropoda > Lymnaeidae > Omphiscola > Omphiscola glabra. The sequence continues at coordinate 19,023,590 of OZ024794.1, read as the reverse complement.
TCTTTGTAGATTTCGGCAGGAATCATGTCGGAGCAAGGTGCTTTGCCACTGGATATTTGGTGGATGGCTGTCTGTATCTCGACCAAAGTTGGGACAGCGTCCAGTGATTTTACTTTTGGACCTGGGCAGTCTTTCAATGGCCTCATCATTAATGATGGAAGACGTATTCAGCACACTATCAAAGTGTTCCGCCAATCTTTACAAGATTTTTCTTCCTGTCTGTGATGAGTGTAGAGCCATCTGCACTAAAGAGAGGGTAAGAGCCTGAGGTGGTAATGCCATAGATTTCTCTCAGGCCATGGTAGAAGTTTTTCATGTCTTTCTTGTATGTAAAGCCCCGAATCTCATTGTAACAGCTCAAATGTGGACATAGTAATTTATCTCGGACAATGTATTGTTTTTGGTAATTGAAGATGTACAGGAAGTGAACGAGGGTATTGAGAGCATGCACAGTGAGACGTACGGGATGAATTAATAGTGATCATGTATCAAAATGGACGGCCCCAGCCTTGGTCCATAGTATTCCATCTTATAACATCTAGTGAACTTATCACGTGTGAAGGGATAAGACAACAGATTATCTTTTCTCCAAGTGTATGAGATGTATTATTATTGTGAACAAGTGATAAATAAATATTATAGTGATGTATAACTTCGCCTGATTCATGCTTTGAAGATGAAAGTCAAGTGATTAATTAATGAGAAGATAGAAGCAAATTAATATATCCAGCTAGCCAGTGAAAAGTAACATCTGTATCACGAAATATGATGATGTTACACTCATCATGGTAGGCATTCAACGGCTGAGTAAGAAAAAGAAGTAGGATAATGATATATATATATTGGACATTGAAAAATCACTACTTTGAAAGGACTATGATTTTATGTAACGCCTTAGAAATTGTATCACCGTTGTTTTTTGGGGGAGACATAAAAAATAGGGGCGTTGGCGTCTTTCCATCCCCCACCCCTTTAAGGATACACTACAGAGCTCTAGGACATCCGCTCTATTATCAAACGTTGTCTGAAACTGGACTTTAAGACCAGCATCTCAGGAACAGGTACTCGAGCCAGGACGTCGTTAACTGGTCGTCTAGACTAAACAGAAATCGGAACAGCCGCCGAAGGGGGAAATCATCGGAATACTTTCTCTAGTAACGTTTAGTTGTAACAACAACAAACAAACAAAAAGACTTACTTTGGGTTACGAGCTAAACTATGTGTACTTATCAGACCGCTTTTCTCTTAGGTTTTATCGAATTTGTAGGGGAAAATAGGCACAGGGTATTGTTCGATTCACTTCTAGAAAAACTCTTGTCCTTTTAAGTTTGAACGACCCACACCTTGCACAGTTTTCCTCTGCACTTTTCTTAATGTTTATGGGAGTACAAAATGGTATACAATGCTACATCATAATCATGTAACGTAAATTGTTAACTCACATATTTTGTACTGTATCCACAACTAAATAGACGCCGATTCTTGTTACAGCCTACTGTTTGAATTGTAAAAGAAAAAAGAATTTAAGTATTATATAACTGCAGGATTCATTCTTTCATTTTACAAAGTAATCATTTTAAGCAGAATTTTTTTATATATCATGATTTCAATTAAAATGTTCTTGCTATTTTTAGAAACCACATCTCTCCATTAATAGAAAAACGCATGTGTCTTTTCTGTTTCATTTTAACTTTGTCAACCCTAGACTCTAGACACCCAACTTCAAATTGCTTTTAATACGAAGTCGTTATTTAAGGTGGGGAGTTCGATCCTCTTACACAATTTTAAAAAAAATGAAATAATTTCAAATTTGTTCAACCAATTCATAAAATGAACGGTGCAGACTTCCAATTCATAAAAATAAACAGTGCAGACTTCCAATTCATAAAAATAAACAGTGCAGACTTCCAATTCATAAAAATAAACAGTGCAGATGTGTAAATATTTTGTCTCAATGAATACAAAACGCTGGTGCTTGGAAGTATTTGATTTTTTAAAACTTAATCTAATATTTTCTATTGAGAATAAATACCCTGCCAATGACTTGACATTTTCAATACGGCCGCACGAACTGTTCAATTCAAAGACTCGGTTACACAATAATTCTCAATACGGCTCAATATTGCACATTGTTTAACAATATTATCTTGCTTACCATAATCTTTTTCAGCAGCCCCACAGCCGTGACACAAGATCATTTTTTCACCAGGCTAATTATCAATCCAGACAGCCACGACCTGCGTAGGATCTTTGGGTACTCTTTGCTTATTTCATTAGTTTATTTGTGGGGGTTTTTTTTAGCTTCCTGTTATTCCATTAACAAGCACCTCCCTTGTCAGCATGTCATACCGCTCCACTGCGCCATGACGCGTCTTTTGACAACTTCTTGTCTTCCCTAACGCTGTAACGGTAAATTGACGTTAATACTTTGTTAGCGTCTTTCTAAGCAAACAATCCAATCACATCTAAACAATAGCAAAGTATAGAAAATATAACTCGGATTTCGAGATTGTAATATTTATTTTTTCTCTCCATCATAACTTGGGTTCAAGGACTTTTTATTTACTGAAGAGATATTATCTGCTTGAAAGGCTTGTTTTTGTGTTTGGTCTCGAGTCAGCAAGATATATTGTACCTATAAACCAGTAGTTCTCAACCTGTGGGTCGCGTCCCCTTTGGGGGTCGAACGACCCTTTCCCAGGGTGAATGGGTGCAGACAGCCCAGGACAGAGCCAGGTGGAGATCAGCTGTCAAGAAGGGGGATGAATCTCATGAAACCAGCAGGATAGCCACAGTTAAGGGTAGCCCTTAAAGATCAAAATTAGATCACAGCCTACCTCAACTATCCCCTTCCCGCAGTGCCAGAGATTATTCCGGGCACGGATCGGACTAGCAAACCACCTAGGAACTCACCGTACCTCCCCCCCCCCCAACCATCACCTAACCGGATGACTAGACGGTCGCTTAAGACCATCGGAAAACAAATATACGCTATAAGTTATATAGTAGCAACGAACAAAAATTATGGTTGGGGTCGCCACAACATGAGTAACTGTATTAAAGGGTCGCGGCATTAGAAAGAGTGAGAACCACTGCTATATACCATAGATGTGAAATTGGTCAGTTGCTTTGAATGTTCAATATGAAGGTTTAAAAATGAGTTCACTTATTCTTTTTCATATAATTTCAATACGGCTATTTAATTTAACCCTTGATCCGATTCTAACAAAGAATTTGGGATTATTATTCTTTGAGACATTATATAGAGACGAATAAGCTCCCATTATTTATTATTTTTTTACTTGAGGCTTGTCTCTTCTTTGTGTGGTCACTTGTAATCATTTTGTTCCTAGAACTTGAAATATTTTAGGAACCTAATCTTATCAAAAATTAAGTTTATTTTAAGATCTAGAACAAAATCAAGCACATGACACTGCTTGAAATACACCTGTGTCAAGGTGCCCATTGAATGATTTGTAAGGGACCTGTGTCAAGGTGCGCATTGAATGGTTTGGAATGGGCCTGTGTCAAGTTGCCCATTGAATGGTTTGGAATGGGCCCGTGTCAAGGTGCCCATTGAATGATTTGTAAGGGACCTGTGTCAAGGTGCCCATTGAATGGTTTGGAATGGGCCAGTGTCAAGGTGCCCATTGAATGATTTGTAAGGGACCTGTGTCAAGGTGCCCATTGAATGGTTTGGAAGGGGCAAAACGGAATAAATACCAAGCACATATTTTAATATTGTATCCAGAAAATATTGGTCACGTGATTTTAAAATTTTAGCAACCCCGGTAATAAACATGTGTTGCTAAAAAAAAACACTTTAAAAAAACGTTTGTAATTCAGATTGAAACATTTGTTTCAAAGCAAACAGTCAGAGCTCTTTCATTTTATCAATTTCTCATAAACGCTATCACGTGCCAATAAGCCTTGTGGTGTAGATGCATAAAGTAAAAGATGGGACTCAAACATATTCTAAGATATCTTAAAGTATGGTATAGTATGGCATCCTTTTGTCTTCACGAGACGGTGGAGTAGCTATATTGTAGTCCTACACTTCGACGAGTGGCTCACTATTTATCTTAACTCAATATAATAAAGTGCAGTGTTTTAAAGGATAATTAATGAAGGCCTGCGTGCCGGCTGAGAATGTTTACCAAAGAGAAGATGCAAATATGCCTTGTAAGAAGGTATATTATTATATCAATAATATTGTTTTTAGTTACATTTTATTTTCTAAGTCAGGGGTCTATAAACTTTTTAATCAGAGGGGTTGGTTCACTGTCCCTCAAAAACTTGGGATTGGTTGCGTGTGTGTGTGGGGGGGGAGGAGATTTACGGTCCCACAGAGAAAAAGAAATTATAAAAATTTCGTATGCACACTCCACATTTTTTTTAAAGCACCAAAAAAAAAACAGGAACATATTTTTAATGAAAAACAATTTTACACAACATCAAGTTGTTAGTATTTCAATGGAAAGTATAGGCCTACTTTTGGCTAAAGAGATCTTCAATGTCCGATACTATATTTGTCAATGCTACCTAAGTAACTGAACGACGGCCAGGTGGGTCTGGTCAAGGGCCCCTGGCGGGCTCGAGCCAGCTTGTGGGCCTTAGTTTGAGAACCCGTGGTCTAAGTTCTTCCTAGCATTGTATTGCGCATATGGCTATCAATTGATTATCTCATATCCTGCCTCCTGACTGGCATGTCCGGAATTCAGGTTAAACAAATTCAATAGAAATTGTGTTAAAATGTTTTCTGACCCAATGACAAGATTTGACGGATACGGACAACCCAACTTGAGACTTTGTCAACCCTAGACTCTAGACTTCCAACTTGATACTTTGTCAACCCTAGACTCTAGACACCCAACTTCCCAACTTGAGACGTTGTCAACCCTAGACTCTAGACCCCCAACTTAATACTTTGTCAACCCTAGACTCTAGACACCCAACTTGAGACTTTGTCAACCCTAGACTCTAGACACCCAACTTGAGACTTTGTCAACCCTAGACTCTAGACACCCAACTTGAGACGTTGTAAACCCTAGACTCTAGACACCCACCTTGAGACGTTGTCAACCCTAGACTCTAGACACCCACTTTGAGACTTTGTCAACCCTAGACTCTAGACACCCAACTTGAGACTTTGTCAACCCTAGACTCTAGACACCCAACTTGTGACGTTGTCAACCCTACACTCTAGACACCCAACTTGAGACTTTGTCAAACCTAGACTCTAGACATTAGCCTCCCTTTAATGAAAGAAAAAATGTTTGCAGGGTCAAAGATACGTGCATCCACAAGGAAACAACGTATAATTAATATTGCATAAACATACATTATTCTGCCAATTTACACCTCAGTGTAATGTTGGGCTCATGACATCATAAGAATAAACTAATATTAATTCCTCTTCATGTGTAAGCACGTACACTTCGCTAAAATGACGGTCGTCGTAGGTAGGCGCAAATAACAATCAATGAATTATACCAATAAATTCGTTATTTCATTTCATGAGTGTGTCAGATCAACAAACCTCGAAATAAAAGCTTGGGACTCGAGTCTTGTGGCCCTTTGCGAAACTGTAACGTTATAGATAACTATATATCCACAATATTTACATTTATCGAAAGCTTCAAGGCTGCCCTGCATCTGCTAGGAGCCGTTTGGATGACAGCATCGCTTCCCCAACCGTTGCACATATGCCAGTATATGGATGCAGCAACGTACCCTACCAGAACCAGAACCAGAACCAGAACAAACACTCACACAAAAACAAGCAAGCGCTCACGCACGCACGCACACACATTGAACAAAAAATGGATACTTGAATTATTTGTTTACGCGCCCCTCTAGTCTAAATCAAAAGAAAAAGACAATCATTCTAAAAGACTGACATTTTATGATGTCATTCTACATTAAAAGCGTTCCTCAAGACCCCAAAGCAACTTTTCGTCAATTTCTTCATTAGACTGAACATGTTTATAGTTACTTAGTCTGTTTATTGTGAAGGTACTTGTTACTGAGCCGGTTTATTGTGATGCTACTTGTTATGTGGTCTGTTTTCCCCCTTTTTTATATTAGCTATATAAATATAATTTCCGTATCCGTTCCTATACTAATAACGTCTCATAGGAGATGGCGTCTGTGGGCCGTCGAGCGCAAGCTCTTAATGCCCCCCCCCCTGGCACAATCCCACACGGGCCGGGCGCTGGGTCTCCCCGCCGACATACCGTGCGGCGGCGCACCGGGAACCTCCCCCCCCTGGCCTGGGGGACGTCCGGTCGATCGAAAACGCTGCGTTTAAAGCGTTCGCGGTCCACTCTCCGGGAGTCAGGACGACTTTGCTTCCACTCCGGAGGGATGGTGTTGCGTTACCACCCCCCACCGCCCAGGGAGTCTTTCGGTCGGGACGTTAAGGTGGGACGAAAACGGTTGCATAGGAGCGGCTTTCTCACGGCCGCGTAGCTAGAATCATAGGTATAGGCTTATTCGCCACTCTTACCTCATATCCATCAACGGCAACAAATAATCATTTTCGACACTGCTACTCCCGTTGCATGGTGAGTCATATGGTCGGTCGGGGTTTTTGGCTTCGGGTGGACAAAGTCCACTCTACTAGTTCGCCACGAAGAGGCAAACCCCATGTGGACGCCCTTAAGTTTCCCCAGGGACGGCACGGCCGTTCCTATACAATTCATTCGATTGCGATAAAACGTTGGTGAATTGATATGTGCCTGCACGAAAAGGTTTCTAAATTAGTACAACCATTTTAAAACGTTCCGTTTCGGGCCAGCGGCCCTTACTTCTATTTTTTTATATGAGCTATACAAATATAATTTCAAAAAGAACTAAAGCATTGGTGGGTGGAATTTTAACCAAATACAAATAGCGACATTTCAATTTGTGTGTTACATAATAAGTAGGTCTCTGCAAATGTATAACCATTTTACAATGTTCCGTTTGGGGTCGGGGGCCCTAAGTTTTTTTTTTTAGTATATGAGCTATAAAAATATAATTTTAAAAATATAGCTAATGCATGAGTGGATGGAATTTGATCGAATACAAACAGCGATATTTCCGTTTGTGTGTTTCTAAATTTGTACAACTATTTTTTAATATTCAGTTTTGGACCGGGGGCCCTAAATAAGTTTTTTTTATATATGTGCTATATAAATATAATTTCCGTATGCGCTCCTATACCATTGATCCGATTGCGATAAAACCTTGATGACTAATTTCAAACATAGCTATATCATGGGTGTATCAATCGCTACAAATGTGTGGATTAAACTTTGAAAATCCATGCTTCTCACATGGACAGCTGTGTGTGGCCTGCTCACTTCTCTCGTGGACAGCTGTGTGTGGCCAGCTCACTTCTCTCGTGGACAGCAGTGTGTGGCCTGCTCACTTCTCACATGGACAGCTGTGTGTGGCCTGCTCACTTCTCACGTGGACAGCTGTATGTGGCCTACTCACTTCTCACGTGGACAGCTGTGTGTGTGGCCTGCTCACTTCTCACGTGGACAGCTATGTGTGGCCTGCTCACTTCTCATGTGGACAGCTGTGTGTGCCTTGAACGCTTCGAAAACCTTCTAATTGATTCGAGTACGCACCTGACGGTAAAGACAAACCTTCTAATTTATTCGAGTACGTACCAGACTGTAAAGACAAACCTTCTAATTTATTCGAGTACGCACCAGACTGTAAAGACAAACCTTCTAATTTATTCGAGTACTCACCAGACGGTAAAGACAAACCTTCTAATTTATTCGAGTACTCACCAGATGGTAAAGAAAAACCTTCTAATTTATTCGAGTACGTACCAGACTGTAAAGACAAACCTTCTAATTTATTCGAGTACGCACCAGACTGTAAAGACAAACCTTCTAATTTATTCGAGTACTCACCAGACGGTAAAGACAAACCTTCTAATTTATTCGAGTACGCACCAGACGGTAAAGACAAACCTTCTAATTTATTCGAGTACGCACCAGACTGTAAAGACAAACCTTCTAATTTATTCGAGTACGGACCAGACTGTAAAGACAAACCTTCTAATTTATTCGAGTACGCACCAGACTGTAAAGACAAACCTTCTAATTTATTCGAGTACGCACCAGACGGTAAAGACAAACCTTCTAATTTATTCGAGTACGCACCAGACGGTAAAGACAACAACAAAAATATTGTGGATATAAAAAGCACCTCAAAAAACATAACTAGAACACAAACCCTTTATTTCTTTGTTTGGCCGGGTACTCGCTAGTCAGAAATAAATCTCCAAGCCGGAGAAATTATTGCCAGGATCTTCTATACTAGACTTATTTCATGACACACTCAAAAGGACGATAGCTCTTCCGATGCTATGAGATACAATATACTTGCAAGTGCAAAACATCCATTATCCACATCAGCACGCGAATATATTTCACCCTATCACTTCCAGTACTCCTGCTCGTGATTTTCCAATATAAAAGTTTATGTTGAAACTAAACTACGAGATAATTCATTATTGTAATATTTGAGCTGTTACAACTATGCAAACACCTATTACTTGGCCTGTTAATTGTGAAGACACTTGTTACATAGTCTGTTTCCTATACAGATACTTGTTATTTAGTCTCTTTACTTTAAAGATAATGTTACTGAGCCTGTATATTGTGCAGATGCTTGTTACTTAGCCTGTTTACTGTGAGTTTACTTGTGTACTTAGCCTGTTTACTGTGAGTTTACTTGTTTACTTAGCCCGCTTACTGTGAGTATACTTGTTTACTTAGCCTGTTTACTGTGAAGATACATGTTTATGCATTTATTATCTAACCGTTCTTGAAAGTTGGTTTACTTCTCTTCAAATCCAGTTTTTGATTCAAGTATTTTTAACGTGAGCGTGTGTGATACATTGAAGCCAACCATCGATCGTCGTTAACAAAACCAGCACGTCGTTAACAAAACCAGCACGTCGTTAACAAAACCAGCACGTCGCTAACAAAACCAGCATGTCGTTAACAAAACCAGCACGTCGTCGTACTCGAATGTTAACAAGGAAGTTACCGTTATGCCTATTTCATTTCCAGCTAATTTTCTTCATTTTTTTGGTCTTTCTTTTGTTTCGTTCAGTTCAGTGAAGGCGGTGTTCCTTCTTCTTTTTAAGCGTCCGTTCTATTTCTATGGTTTTGTTCTATATTTTAAGCTTTCCTAAAATACGGGTAAATGTTTCTCTGCGAGAACAGTGAAAGCGCGATGTTGCTACAATATAGATTTGTAATGAATTGTGATAAATCAGAATAAACGAAAAATAAGTGACACTCAAAGAAAAACACGTTTTATTTACTTTTAAGACGTATCAAGTGTTCTTTGCCTCACTCCAAGGTCCATAACTCGACAAACAACACGCGTTGAGCGTTAACAATAAACATCACGTGACTATAAGGGGCACATGGAAGCCCGACGCAGACAAGGTCATATCGGAGACAAGGTCATATACAGATATGATTTCAGATGAACCCAAACTGTAATTGCATTTTTCTCATTCAAAAAAAATATATTGTCCTATGCAATGATTGTCATGGGTTCAGAAATTGTTTAACATTTTTTTTTTAATTTGTAAAAAGTTTTGTAGGATTGCAGAGATGTCTTAAGATGAATTTTTTGTGTGTACGCCAATGACTTGGGCACATTTTGCGATTATCTTGAACAGCAAAAATATTTTCTTTAATTAACATGAATACAGAGCTTGATTCATCAATGCCGTCAGGAATATTATAGATTGAGTTGGTTTTTTTTTAAACCAGACCATGACTGTATGGAATGCAAAGCTAGAATCAGACCATTATTGTGAGTAGTGTAGAGCTGGAGTCATGGAATCAGGCCATTATTGTGAGGAATGCATAGCTGGAGTTTTTAAATCGGACCATTATTGTGAGGAATGTATAGCTGGAGTCTTTAAATCGGGCCATTATTGTGAGGAATGTATAGCTGGAATTTTTTAATCAGAAAATTATTGCGAGGAATATATAGCTGGAGTATTTGAATTAGGCCATTATTGTGAGGAATGCAGAGCTGGAGTCTTTAAATTGGGCCATTATTGTGAGGACTGCATAGCTGGAGTCTTTAAATCGGGCCATTATTGTGAGAAATGCGGTACTGGAGTCTTTAAATCAGGCCATTATTGTCAGGAAACTATATACAGTTTCAACGCATAGGGCTCAAGCCCATTATGCTATACGTTTCAACTGCATGCCATTGTCATAACCAGTGTCGTCCGCTTGTGTGTACAGGTTTCCAGTACCAACACGTGAGTCTAAATGACATGGTGCATCAATGGGAAACTGGTGTGATAGAATCATGTTGTCCGCTGTTAGGTCAGAGAATAGGGTGTTAATCTTTTCCTCGGACAAGCCTCGCGGGGTGGGAATGACCTGGAAAAATCACTAATTTTATTCCAGATATCGGATATCAATGGGAAAATTGTTAGAAAAGAGACGGGTTTTTTGTGTGTTTGTGTGCTTATCCTGGTCCCTAATGACCCTATGCTCTTATATTGCATGACAGAAACTTTGATCTTCACAGAAGCTTTGGCAAATGAACGAATTTGAGAACAATGGTATTAAAATAAACCAGCGGTTCTCAACCTGTGGGTCGCGTCCCCTTTGGGGATCGAACGACCCTTTCGCAGGGGTCGCCTAAGATCATCGGAAAACACATATAGTTATGAAGCAGCAACGAAAATGATTTTGTGGCTGGGGATCGCTACAACCTGAGGAACTGTATTAAACGGTCGCGGCTGTAGAAAGGTTGAGAACAGCTGAAATAAACCATAAATGCGAAAAGGCATCTTTATATTTCAGAGCTTAATTCTTTCGTAGGTTAACATTTAAACAAAAAATACATATTAACTCCCTAGCTTCCGGAATAACAATAATAAATAAATAATAGAGAGAATTGCGGCATTACTGAGTAATTATTTTTCAACCTCTCAAAAGTACTGATATTATTAAGTTGGCATAGATCCATTTAACATTGATATGCTGAAGTGTCATTTAGCAATCCATGTCATCTAAAACGCCAAAAATGATCGGCTGCTCTAAATCGGGAGGCTCGCAAAAACAATGGCCCGTGGATCATATCTGGCCCTCTGCCAATCTTTCATTGCCCAAGAGATAAGAATTAGATATCGAATTACTTATTTTTTATACAAAATTCAACTCCCTAGTCATATTTAGAGCTTGTGCGATTCTCTGATAACTTTTCATGAGCACACCGCTTGCTGGGTACCGTCACGCCATTTTAATTGGGCAATGCTTTCCTTTGTATGCGTGTATATGTATGTGTCTGTCTGTCTACACTCGAAACACCCTCCCATGTTCATGGCTTCCATTTTATGCTAACATGTCCTTACTTCAGACCATTCAAATTAATCATATATTTATTACATGACACCTCGCCAGGGTAAGTAAGTAAGATTCAACAGTACACGAACCATCACTAGCATTCCTACCATCCCCACCATCCTTACAAACCCAGACATCACTAGCATTCCTACCATCCCTACAATCTACTACCCTACCATCCTTACAACCCCAGCCATCGCTAGCATTCCTACCATCCCTAACATCCTTACAACCCCAGCCATTGCTAGCATTTCTACCATCCTCACAAGCCCAGCCATCGCTAGCATTCCTACGATCCCTACCATCCTTACAACCCAAGCCATCGCTAGCATTCCTACCATCCCTAACATCCTTACAATCCCAGCCATCGCTAGCATTCCTACCATCCTTACAAGCCCAGCCATCGCTAGCATTCCTACCATCCCTACCATCCTTACAACCCCAGCTATCACTAGCATTCTTACCATCCCTACCAATCTACTACCCTACCATCATTACAACCCCAGCCATCACTAGTTTTCCTACCATCCCTACTATCCTTACAACCCCAGCCATTCCTGCCATTCTTACCATCCCTACCATCCTTACAAACCCCAGCCATCGCTAGCATTCCTACCATCCCTACCAATCTACTACCCTACCATCAATACAACCCCAGCCATCACTAGCATTCCTACTATCCCTACCATTCTACTACCCTACCATCATTACAACCCCAGCCATCCCTAATATTCCTACCATCCTTACCATCCTTACAACCCCAAACATCCCTATCATTCGTGCCATCCATACCATCCTTACAACCCTAGCCATCCCTACCATTCCTACCATCCATACAATACCTACCACCCTCCAACACCTTTGATCACTACCATCTTTACCATTTCTACCACCCATCCCAAGATTATTATGATTTTCTCCGCAAATCTCAATTTGCCCCAACTCACCCACACACATTCACACACACACACACTCGCACACACAGACACTTTTTGTTTTGACAAACTAGAAATATTTTTAGAGCGTAAGGACCGCGGAATGAACAATAATGGAAGGCTAAAGTTAATTCACCAAATACACGGAGGAACGTGTCACCCCGTGTGTGATTATATTCGAATTATATATATAAATATGTGACCCATACATACATACTTCGTCAAAGTCTCCTGGATATTAGCACTCAGGATATTTCCGATTCATCCTTTGCAAAAATGTTTGCCCGACACATGCTCCCGACAACATTTATAATATATTGTTGACGTATATACCTTTAAGCCATAATTATAAGATTCAATTACCCTAGATGTCATTAAGCATATGCATCTATATGAACTCAGAGGTTCCCCTGTTGCATATATATATATATATATATATATAACAGGGAAACCTCGGAGTTCATTTATAAATCGTATCATTCAGATATTATTGAGTCTCATTCACAATTCAATTTGCCTTACGTTTCAGAACAGCTGGTTAATGCACGTGTGTCGAATTTTATTGCCGTCCATAAAGAGACAAGGTGAACTAAGAGCTCCCTGAAATAAAACCTCCGAGGGATGGAGTCAGTCATTAAGAGAAAAAGAAGAAGAAATGCTTGGGGGGGCAGTGATAAATTGATTGATCGTTTGAGAAATAAAGAGTGATTAGGGAACACGTGACGCTTGCAGTTCAGCTCTTTGCTCTCCCTTGCTGTCTGCATTTACAAGACAAGTAGTCCACTCTATCAAAATTTGAATAATAATTAAATAATGGAGATGCACGTTAATTCTTACACAAAGGTGTCTTGTGGGGCTCCAAGCGTAACAATGGTCTTGATGTGTCCGCTTGGACATATTGCCAATGGCCTTGATGTTTTGGCTTGGACATATCGCCAATGGCCTTGATGTTTTGGATTGGACATATTGCCAATGGCCTTGATTTGTTGGCTTGGACATAATGCCAATGGCCTTGATGTGTTGGCTTGGACATATTGCCAATGGCCTTGATGTGTTGGCTTGGACATATTGCCAATGGCCTTGATGTGTCCGCTTGGACATATTGCCAATGGCTTTGATGTGTTGTCTTGGACATATTGCCAATGGCCTTGATGTGTCCGCTTGGACATATTGCCAATGGCCTTGATGTGTTGGCTTGGACATATTGCCAATGGCCTTGATGTGTCCGCTTGGACATATTGCCAATAGCCTTGATGTGTTGGCTTGGACATATTGCCAATGGCCTTGATGTGTCCGCTTGGACATATTGCCAATGGCCTTGATGTGTTGGCTTGGACATTGTAACAGGTCAAATTATTTTACTTTGGATAACATATTGTTTTAGTAAATTAATATGTACCGGAAGTGAGGAGGAATGTCAAGGGCAGAAGAGAGATAACGGTTAGGTATTCAACCGTATGGAGATTTGTGTTTTGCTCTTCCAGAATTTCATTCTGTGCCATCTTGTGTAATTGAGTAATATTGTAGTAGTAGCTTGTGTGAGGTATTAAGACAAAGTATTATCTTTCTACACTATCGGAGACTTTATTATCATTGTGACTTGTATAAAAATAGATAAATAAATATAGTGATGATTAAAATCAAGATGTGCTTATATCGTATTTGTGAAGATGGTGTATATGCCAGTAAAGTGTATGATTAAATGACACGAATACAATCAACATGGCCCAGGTGAATGTAATCATGTTGTTACAGACATATTGCCAATGGCCTTGATGTGCTGGCTTGGACATATCGCCAATGGCCTCGACGTGTCCGATTGGACATATTGCCAATGGCCTTGATGTGTCCGCTTGGACATATCGCCAATCGTCTTGATGTGTTGGCTTGAACATATCGTCAATGGCTTGAGTTATTGAGAGATGCTAGCACTAAGTGCTATCTGTCATGATTTTTCAAAGAGGATTGTGTGGCGTTGACTGGGGTGAATAAAGCTTATCTGTGGTCGCCTTAGCAAGAAGTGTGCTATAGGCAAGAGCAACAAGTGCCGCCTCTTATAATTAATCATACATGTTGCTGAAATATAAATTTTTACTAATATTTTTAAATAAAACTACATTTTAAGTCTACCTCTGACTCTGAATGATGAAAATGGTACATTATATGTTTTATTATACTTTACAAAAAGCCATGGTGTTAAAGAGTATCGTTTCATTTCTTCTTCTTCTATATATTAAGGGCCCACGATCAATTTATTGATCATTATGGCTCCTATGAATGTAGATGGGATTTGCAATGTCTCTGTGCCTGGTGTTGATGAGAACATATCGCAGACATATTTAACAGCTTACTTTAAGAAAAAATATGTCTGCGCAGAAGCAAAACCCTGAGTTTATAATAATAATAATTAGAAAGCTCGGATTTGACAGATTTTAACTTGACCGTTGACTTGATTAGAGATATAAATAGGCTTTTTATGGACTGTCAGAATTTAAGGATAATTAAGGAAGTATGTTTGCATAAATTCAGTGTCTTAGCCTTAGCAAAGGTGGGTGTGGATCAAGATTGTTTGCCAAATTTCTTCCACGAAAACATTCTGTAGTTGGCCGATAATGCCACCCCTCCATATAGAGAAAAACGTCCCGCCTTTGGTGGATCCCCCCCCCCTTTTCCGCACTTCCCATCCTACTCAAGAGCGATTGGTACGTACTCAGTGGCGTAGGAAGAAGGGTGTGGAGTGGCGGTCCGAATCAGAGTGCATTTTTATTTCGTTATATTTAGGGGCAACATTTTTGGTCAAGTGAGGTTTTTTTTCAATAAAACATATTTTAGTTTTGTTGTTTTTGTCACATTTCTACTCTAAAATGTGTTACCCCTTGAAGAATGCTGCTGTAGGCTGCAGTCTATACAACCTATACCTAAAGCGGTAACTCTACAACCTATACGTAAAGCCGGCACTATACAACCTACACCTTAAGCCTGCACTGTACAACCTATACCTAAAGACGGCACTCTACAACCTATACCTAAAGCCGGCACTGTACAGCCTATAACAAAAGCCGGCACTGTACAACCTACACCTAAAGCCGGCACTGTACAACCTACACCTAAAGCCGGCACTGTACAACCTACACCTAAAGACCGCTGTAGACATTATGTATTATAGCACTGGCTTGAAGTACTCAAGCTTGATTATATGACATTAATGATTGGTTGGAATTATTAAAACATGATTATTTAGATTGGCTTGAGATTATTAATCATGATTATGTAGAGCCGGTTTTTGATGGTTAACAAATTATAATGCAGTATTGAGGATTTCTAAGGATCATTAAACTTGATGTTGTAGTTGTAGCATGTTTGGGGATTATTTTAATTTGTTTATGTTATTTTTGGTTAATTTTATTAAAACTATAAGGAGCGTTGTTGTTCGACTTGATTTGGCTAACATTTCGTCTCCTCTTATCCTGCACAGCTGAAATTCGGTCAACATTATGGTGTAGAATTTTTGGGGATTATTTGCTCAACAGCTTGTTCTTGTTATACGTATAGGTGACGAAAATTTTAGATTTTTATTTTTTTACATTGGCTCATTATCTAGATTGGGTCATGTTCTAGGTCAAAATGTAAACATAATCGGCAGTTCAATTGATTTTACCAGTCTAATATAATCATCGAATATTTATTGGAGTTAACGAAGTTTTCAAAACAAAATTCTGTGTATGTTTTTTATTTTGTGGCTTATAAGTGTGGGGTTTGGGGGGGGGGGAGTAGGGTGAATATTTTTCGTATCTTTTACAGGTGCTACTAAAGTTACTTAACAACTTGTTTAAGTTGATTTAATATTTGTAGGTACATTTGCTGTTTCAAATATACTTATGAGCGGTTTAAATGGGCTAATGCGAGGAGATATCACCATGACACCATTTGCGTGTTTTGTCCCTGGTTCTGATAGGGTCAAAACCCTGGTTCCGATAGGGTCAAAACCCAGGTTAGGGATAATTTTAGGGTTCAGGTTAGGTTTAGGAATAGATTTAGGGTTCAGGTTAGGTTTAGGGATAAATTTATTACATAAGTTCGCGGGTCGCGGAAACTGAGATGGCGGTCATAGTAAAAAAAAACGCGGTGATATCTATTAACATTTACTTTAAACGCACTTTAACATAACCAAGTCGCACTATTAAACGTGTTTATTGTTATTACATTAGATTCCACTCACCCTCTCCCCCCCCAACCTCCCAACCTCTCTCCTTCCCACGACACCCAAAAATCCCATATTATGTTATTAACTTCTTTCAGGTGGAATAAACTGGAGAGTCGAGGCTACTTTTAATGAATCTGTCAGCAGACGTCTCCGTAATCCACCATTGCAATCCCTCGCGTGACCTTCTAAGGAAGGGGATTAACTCTACGTGATAGACTAGTACCAATGGCGTTATTCAGGGGGTATTAAAATGTCGACTGGGCAATGTCAGGTCGCTTTACAAAATAAAAGAGGAATATTAGACTAACAAATTTGGCAGTTAAGTTACGTTAAATCTAAATCACTGGAATTTAACTATTTTTGTTTTAAAACACAACATTCCAAAAAATGTAGTTAGAAGATAATGTTGTTGTTTCGTTTTTGTTCGTGGCTGGATAGCTGGTTTGCTGGCTAATTGACACCCCTCCCCATCAACCTATCGAGCTGAAACTTGGCACATAGACTCGTTGCTGATGACAACGCATCATACCATATTTTGAGCCCCGCCCCGAAAAATCACCTTTTCTCCTGTTTTATAGGGAAAGATGAAGGAAACATCACCTCGCGAAATAAAAATTCTCGATAACTGTGCTAAATGAAATACCTTTTTTTTTAAATTGTGCAAGTGCATTGGGTGAAATAATTGGTGCAACAAATCTGCTGTGTAAAAAGCTGGTGGGTCATTAAAATATTAGTATAGTTCAGGGGCTTGAAAAAAATGTGCAGATGCGAGCTTTGTGGGGAGGGGGGCGCTAATTTGTATTCTTATAAAGTTCTTTACTTGAATGCACGTTTTTGTTCAAATTTTCAGCCATCCCCCCCAACCCCAACCGTCACTTTCTCGATATTACATTTTATAAAGGATTTATATGAAAATTTTCATTTTAAATTGTTTAATTAGGCTGACGATCTACCCATCAAAAATAGAGCCGTGTATCGATCCATTCAGGGCAGGGCCGTGAAAAGGAAGTGTGGGGGGGGGGCACCTGTCATGGGTGTCACCTTCAGATGGTGCCTAAATTTAGGCTTTGCCTCCGACGCAGTTTAAGTTTTCCCCAGGCCCTGGATGTGTAATGACCTTGAATTGTGATACAATTTTGTGCCAACTTGATTCTCGCAATAGAATTGAAAATGTAAATACATGTCTGGGAAGTGGTAAATAGAGCATGGACGAAATTAGATTGATTAAAGGCCAACTTAAGACTTCAATTCTCTAGCAGTTCGTTAACACACAACTTTTTAACAAATCTTTTAATCGTTAACATCAAGTTAATAAAATGTGCGGAGCAAACAAAAAAATGTGGGTCATTTCTCTTAGATCAAATTTGTTACAGGAACATTTGAATATAAATAAATATTCATTCCATTGAAATTTGAACGCTTTTGAAGAAGTAGAAATATATTCATTTTAAAAATATCTACACAGGAGATACAACATAAGGTTGAAATCTATTTTAGTGAATTTACCTTAAGACAATGTAATAGTTCAATATTAAACTATGTATTATTTTGATATGAAACAACGGATTAGTTCAATACTAAACAATGTATTATTTTTATATAAAACAACGAATTAGTTCAATACTAAACAATGTATTATTTTTATATAAAACAACGAATTAGTTCAATACTAAACAATGTATTATTTTTATATAAAACAACGAATTAGTTCAATTCTAAACAATGTATTATTTTTATATAATACAATAGATTAGCTCAATATTAAATAATGTATTATTTCGATATAAAACTATGCCAGGATTTTAATACACCTTTTTGGAAGTATTTTCAACATTTTTTAATATTGCCATAAAAGGACATTTTACCAGTTTCTCGCCCACTGACGACATTGTATTTTACCCCTGACATTCTAGCTCACGACAGTGTAAAATGAATGTACCATTCCCATAAAATCAACATGAGAGAAATATATGGGGAAAAATTCCAAGTCCTAAAAATATGTCTGAAAAAGTGTATCAAAAGAAAACATAGTTATATGTTTTTCACATTTAAAGAATGTTCCGCATATTGAATTCAAGTCAGATTTCCATCACCCCATATCCCCCCACCACCAAAAGAATAAGCAAATTAGCAAACATTCAAAAACCAACGTCTTAAATTTTTTACTAGGAGAATAACCCGGTGTCACTGGTTTAATAGTAGAAGGCATTTTACGACACTTTCTACATGCTACTTCGAAGTCTCAACGTCTTACAATCAAATAGTTTGTTACGTTTTATTAACTGCATTAATAAGTCATCGCGCTATTTTAGAACAACCCTGAATAATATATATATTAATATTCTAATTTCCCAGCCCATTTTTACCACGAAATATACTTAATTTTCTATTTTCACAAAAGAATATGGTTATCTATTTTTAAATTAATACCCATACCAAAGTTCATTCTGCAAAATATTCATTTGTGGAAATACTCGTGTTAAACTGTACCCCACCCCCACCCCACCTTTCTTTCGCCAATTTTTCATCGCCTATGACAGGTAAAATATAACATGATAAATGATTCACACATGTATTATAAATTATCTATATACTAATTTGCTGGAAATATTGAAAAATATTACTTAATCAGCACTTTGTTATTTAAACTACTTTTTAGCCTTAAGTTCAAATTTTTTCCTGAATAAATTTAATATATTGCACGGTTTTTTGTTATTGTTTTTTTTATTTTATTTTGGAGTGAGAAAAGAGAAACTCATAAATGTTAAAGTTACAAAGTTTACTTTTTTTTTTTGAGCTATGTTAAAATAATAGTGAGCAATTTAAAAATAAAGCACTCATATTTATTTCAAAGAGAATGGTATTAAAAAAAAATATTTCATTTGATTAAAATCGCGAAAAGTTAATGATGGCGATTTGTGAGTAATTAACATTTATTTGAATTTAATGATACTGAAAGTTAAAGCAATATCAGACCTGTTCACCCCTGTGCCAGAGTACTTTTCAGCTCTCAAAAACGTAGTTTCAAGCTACAAAGAGGAGTTTGGTCAAGGAGAGAGGGGGGCGGTGGTTTGCAATCAAAATACAACTTGTATAAGGAAATCCACTGAACCGTGATAACAAAGATAAATACATATATACAGAATATGGTCTTCCGATTTGTTTCTTAAAGATGAGAAAAGCCGTCACGCAAGCACAGAGGCAGTTAAGTATTAACAACGCGCTCCTCCAGAGGAAAAATATTCTGGTTGGTTCATTGAGATCGAGACCGCAAAGATCGCACTGCTATTCTTATTCGATTGCTTACGGTGTTAACACAAAAATTATGTGACTTTTTACTGAAAAAAACTCGACACTTTTTTTTTTTAAATTAATATAAAAAAAACAATCAAACGAAAAAATTCCCAAAACCGTAAAATTTGTCAGCTCGTCTGCAATATTCTAAGGGAATGAAAAGCATACATACATTTTAATATAAGGTATAGTTAAAAAAGAATACTTTTTACACAAAAAAGCAATCTTACAATGAGGTTTATAATTAAACTACTATAATTTCGAAATTATAATTCTTTCACGTAAATGATATTATTAACACACAGATGATAGTGGTGTGCCAATCTTCGCGGCACTTCGGGAAAAAAAACGAGCATCGGGTGTCGTAATTTCACTGTCAAATTGTATAAAAAATATCCTAACTCTCACATTTGGATAAATAATTTTTTTTTATTCTTACGTAGAATAATGATACTTTCATTTTAAAAATTACATATATAAACATATTTATTTTATCGTATTTAACCTGATTCCATTTTCGTAAAATAAAACATAAATTTCTATCAATGAATCGTTGTTTTTAAGAAATCTCTCTACGGCATTCATTTTAGTTTTCGCGGCTTTTGAACACAAATGTAGGCCTACACGCTGTTTAGTGCGGTTACATGGAATTTTATATTACGTGTTATTGAAAACAGCATTACATGGTCAGTTTAGCTACTTCTTATATAAAAACATGTATCCTTTTCTTCCACGACCTTGATGGTTTTATGACGCACTAACAGGCTGACTCCGTCCGGTCCAAATCAGATTAACCTCCCTTTTCCTCTTTGACATAAAGTACAAAGGAAACTCTGTCACCTTCATGTTCTACTCATTCTTTTGAAACATATTTTTTTTTAGTTTAACATTGCTTCGTCCCTATATAAAAATATATATATTTATGTTGTGCTATGTCCAGAGGACAAAAGAACTGATTTGACTTTTTTCTTTTTTTTTGTTTTTTTTATTATTTAAACTTGACTGAATTAATGTAACTGTCTTTAATGTCAGACAGGGCCGGCGCTAAATGTTTTTGTCAAAAGTATCCAGTTTTGTTTAGAGACGTTCTCCAGCAATGTGACATTCTCCAGCAATATGAGCTTTTTGCTGTGACATTTCCATGCCACCTCTTCCACCCACCCACCCCCCCTCTCCTCCCATATTCACTGTTCTTATTTTGGCCTCTTTAAAAAATAAAGCCTCTAAAAGTGAGTCAAGAATAGAAGTATTAAAAGAAAGGGTCCCCCAGAGTCCATTATAAGATTACAGGCTTACTGTGACGGAGTGTTGGAGTAAGGGGGGGGGGGGTGAGTGCATGCATTCATTTCAAACGAATAGGAGCTGATGTTTTTGTGTTGTATTTTATTTCAAATAAATATACTTGACACATTTTCAAAGGATGTCTTCTGTTGCGAGGCCCCAGACCAAGGATTACCCTTAGGGCAAAGATTTTCCGTAGGGCAAAGATCACCCTTAGGGCGAGGTTGGAAACTTTCGCACCAAGTCACAAGGGATCCCAGACTGTTGCTTAAGGGACGTCTGGGAGCATAATCTGGATTTTACTCGCAGCTTTGTTGCAACAGGATGTCTTCGCAGACTGCAGCGTATTTGTATACAGGACTTCATCAAAGAGTTCCACAGAGGCCGCTACCCTGGGGATAACCAACCATTTACATTAAGCTAAAGAGTAGGCCTATGTTATTTACTTGAATATTTCCAACAGATTTTTTACCCAATGCTGGTGACAACCCCGGACAAAATAAAACCTATTGTCTGCAAGCCGTTATCAATCCGGCACTGTGTATAAAACAAGTCTACTTATTACTTAGTCATGTTGGCAAATCGTATTAATTATCATCTATTGTTTTTTAACAAAATATTTTTTTCAGATAGGGGCCCTCAAGTTTAAGGTGTGTTGTTTCTTTTTTGTTTTGTTTTTTTTTTTTTTTATTTTAAAGAAATCGATTGTTTTGGTTACAACATTTTGTGTATGGTCCTAAATAATTTGTTTATGTGAAAATTAATTATTAACATCACTTTATTAGTATGTGGAATATTGAACCATTCTAAGAAGTAAAACTTAGTATAAGGGTCAGTTGAAATAGGATTGGTATGGACATTTTAAAAAGCGATACCAATGCAAGCGAATGATTAAATAACAATTTATTGTGCTACCTTTGCTAATACAAAATACAATATCAACTATAATTTAAAATCTAACATACATTCTTCCTCAAACTTTCAATTACCCCCCCCCCTTTTTTTTAAGTAATTTTGTTAACATTTTTATAAACTAACCCCCCCCCCCAATGAATAATAATGACAATAAATTTATAAATACATTTTATTTTGTGCTGATCTATTTTAATAACACAAAATTGTAGGAAAAACATTTTATTGCATTTTAGCTTGTTTATCAACAAGTTGAAATGTTTTTACATTTAAATTTTATAATGCAGAATCAATGAAAATGTTGTTAAAGACTCATTGTTTGTTGATTATTGTCAGTATAGCTGACAATTGTAACATAGTTTCTAGCTGGTATCATCTTCCCAGGGAGTGGCCAGGTGTTGCTCTATTGTAACAATGGGCATAGTCTCTGATTTATCATTTTTATCTTGCGTCACTGATATACAAGACAAGTCAACATCATCCTAATCTAACCATTCAGCACTTAATAGAAGCATTGTCAGTGGGCGCAATAATTGCCATAAGCTCTCTCTATGTCCCGGCAGCTACTTGCATTTGTCGAATACTTTTTTGTTGAGGAGCAGGTGGTAATTTCTCATGCATTGTCGCTGCTGTTGAACATGCTGTTTCAACATGACTTCTGATGCAAAATAGATTTTTTAGATTTTGCAAATCCGTTAAAGCAGCAATGTTATGTTACTCACTTTACTTTCCCCTAATTCTCAAAATATCGTATTCCCACTCAATCAATATCATTTATCTTGACTGCACTCGACTGCACATGACACTTGAACCTTGTCCTTGTTCCATACCTTATTAAATGATCGCAAACATACCGCCCTAGTCATTTGCGACAAACAGAAACAACAGGCGAAGAGAGGCCAACTTTTCACTTCTCTTGCACTAACAAAGTGGTCTACCATTCTGACCAGCCATCAGAAGTGAACAGATACACATTAAATAAATCTTATCATGTAAATTTTAATTTACACTCATTAAATTTGTTAAAAAAATATAATGTCAGTCAATTTTTAAGATTAAAATCTTAACAGAGAAAACATGATGTTGACGTCAACTAATCTAACCCAACTCCTTTTTGTCAACACCTGTCAAACATTTCCAAACCTTCTCCCCCCCCCCCCTATTTTGTTGTTGACAAAATTAATGGACGATCCCCCCCCTCACCCTAGTACATTGCTATGATACAGTGGACTGCGTGCTGTCGTCTCTAATCCGCCATTTACATGCTGTAGTCTGCATGATGTAGTCCGTATGCTGTAGTCTGCATGCTGTAGTCTGCATTCGGTAATCTGTATTCATCTTTCTCTCTCTCGCTATCTCTCTCTATCTCTCTATCTATCTCTCTCTATCTCTTTATTATCTCTCTCTTTCTCTCTCGCTCTCTCTATTGCTGTCTCTCTCTCTATTTCTATCTCTCTATCGATCTATCTCTTTCTCTCTATATATCTCTTTTCCTCCCTCTCTCTCTCTCTCACTCTCTCTCGCTGTCTCTCTCTGTCTCTCTCTCTCTCTCTCTTGTACACCCTTAATCATGAAATGGTCCAAAACATACATAACATATCACATGACTAAGAAAGGTCCTTCGGCCTCTAAGTGTCAACCTTGAGCTTTCTTAGTCGTAAAGACTTAGTGAACGTATTAACCCCTCACGCCATAGTCCACTTAAAGGCCATGTCGCCCAGGGAAGACACACACAATAAAGGGGAT
Organism: Omphiscola glabra; assembly: GCA_964017045.1. Taxonomy (NCBI): domain Eukaryota; kingdom Metazoa; phylum Mollusca; class Gastropoda; family Lymnaeidae; genus Omphiscola; species Omphiscola glabra. The sequence goes on along the minus strand of OZ024794.1, from coordinate 18,999,822 downwards.
GGGGTAGGGGGCAGTATTTCCGTCACACGCCAATAAATAAAAATAAGTTCCAAAACGCAGGGAAAAAAATTAAGGTTGCGACCAAGGCTCTTCAACTAGGCTAGTGATATTTACAGATTGGTTGATTTTTGTATGCTCTAAATCAGTGCTACTCAAAGTGGTGGTCCGCGGACCGGTGCCGGTCCGTGGGTCATCATCCGCCGGTCCGCAGAAGTTTTCAAGAAAACTCCTTTCGCTACCACGTCAGTACAGGAAAAATAGTGCACCGGTCCCTGGTGCAATTGGAAAAATTCCTGCCGGTCCGCCATACTAAAAAGTTTGAGAAGCACTGCTCTAAATAACCAGGATACCAAAATGAAGCAAAATCAGAAGGAAATGAATCTACAAATAACAATTTAACGCATGAAACCTTACTTCATCGCAGAGATGAAGTCAATCTTACTTACTTGCAGACATGAAGTAAAACTTATTTACTTGCAGAGATGAAGTAAACCTTACTTACCTGTAGAGATGAAGTAAACCTTACTTACTTGCAGAGATGATCAAACCTTACTTACTTACAGAGATGAAGTAAACCTTACTTACTTACAGAGATGAAGTAAACCTTACTTGCAGAGATGAAGTAAGCCTTACTTACTTGCAGAAGGACCGAAATTTCAAACAACACAGTAAAAATTAAAGGAATGTTTTTAATGAGTGTCCTTAAATTGTAATGGAAATAATAAAAAGGGGGGGGGGGAGCACAAGAAATAAATAATCTTTCTATCCATAGGTTTGATTTATAAATCCTTTATATTAACTCGGCTTTTGTTCGTGGATGGCTGGCAAAATCTTCGGATGGCACATAGACTCGTTTCCAATGACGACACATTCTGTCCAAATTTCACTCCCAACCTCAACCCCAAAAATCTGCTTTGCCTGTTTTTCAAGTGGAACGTGCAGGAAATATGAAGACACTGATTTCAACAAATAAAATTCATAATTTTTGGGCACTAAATGAGATTCTGATTAATTTTACTTTTTTAATATCGCCAGTGCGTATGCTGAATACTATTTCCTTGTGTTTTTCTGACATTGTTGGACAATTAAATCTGCGGTGTAACAGTTGAGTGGGACATTAGAATACTAATATAAAATAATTTAAAATGCATATAAAGGATTTACTCTTATAAGAGAAACGTTGTTTTTCGGGGTTGTTTAATTTAAAATTCGTGTCCTATTATTTCTCTATATGTTTGTACTGTGGGGGAGCGTGGGCAACTTCACCGTGTTTGGGCACGTGATTTTAGAAGTCGAGGTCAGAGGTTAGCTATTTAATACTGGAAATAGTCCAAGATAACAAGAACTCGGCCTTTAAGGTCAATGGCAGCCAATTGAATGTAAGATATGTATGTGGAACCTAGGAGTTCGTGTACGTGTACAAGGCACTCTGTTCTGATTTTGGTAGGGTACGTTGCTGCATCCATGTACTGGCATATGTGCAACGGTTGGGGAAGCGATGCTTCCATCCTGACGGCTCCTAGCAGATGCCAGGGCAGCCTTGACGCTTTCGATGGATGTCGAGATCACGGCGGTATTGTCCAGGTGGCTCCAAGCAATTATTGTGCGTGGGAAGAATGATTGCTTATGTTGCACGGTGTTACTCCGAGGCACAGTGAAGCATTTGCTATTGTTCCGGATGTGATTGCTCATGGGATTGTCAGAGGTTAAGTCAGTGTTTAGTTTGTGTTTGGCTCTGATTAATTGACCTGGCTTCTGTGGAGTGAGATAATTGTTTGCTGATGTGATGAAAGAAGAAAAAAAGACAAAATATTCCATGGTTGTGTGAACCAGTCTCTTAACTTATTTGGTCAAGACTCTTTTGCGAAAACAAAAAATTATTAAAAACACGTGTAACATTGCTGGTACATTATTAAGAGTGTCTATCTTGTTTGCAGCTTCCGCTAATCCGTGGGATGTTTGAACTAAACGCACTGGAATGTCAGTCAAACAAGAGCCATTAATGACCATTCCAAAATCGACCATTTTCTGTAATGAAATGGGTTATCGGAAGATGAGCTTACAATAGAAATACCATGACCGGAACAATCATCCAAGTTGAAATAGATCACGAAGGAGCCAAAGACTCATATTTAACTTTATGAAAATCGTAGATGATTGGGACTTTGTAGAATCCTTTCAAATTATTTCACTAATAGCCAGCGTTCACTTCTCACAATGTATGGCTTACACGGAGAATGTATTTCCAAAACTTACATTTATAAAGACCTATTTACGCTGAGATAGGAAAGGCTTTCTTGTCAGGCAATTTTATCAGTTGAAAGTAATACAGTCAGGCAATTTTATCAGTTGAAAGTAATACAGTCAGGCAATTTTATCAGTTGAAAGTAATACAGTCAGGCAATTTTATCAGTTGAAAGTAATACAGTCAGGCAATTTTATCAGTTGAAAGTAATACAGTCAGGCAATTTTATCAGTTGAAAGTAATACAGTCAGGCAATTTTATCAGTTGAAAGTAATACAGTCTACCGCACCGGATGACACCATGAGTTTACCACACAGGAAAACACCATGAGATTACCGCACCTCTTGACACCATGAGTTTACCGCACCTAATGACTCCTTGAGTTTACCGCACCTGTTGACACCATGAGTTTACCGCACCGGATGACACCATGAGCTTACCGCACCTGTTGACACCATGAGTTTACCGCACCTAATGACTCCATGAGTTTACCGCACCTGTTGACACCATGAGTTTACCGCACCGGATGACACCATGAGCTTACCGCACCTGTTGACACAATGAGTTTATCGCACCGAGTGACACCATAAGTTTACCTCACTGGATGACATAAATCGTCATGACGCCCCTGGTAACTGTGTCAAATATTTACAATTATTAGTCATGGTGATCAAGGTTTTGTAAAACATATTATGAAAATATCCACCACGGCGACAGAGAAATCAAATGCTTACCCTCGTTTATTTCTTTGGAAACCTGACAGTTGACGTCTTTAGCGTGTCACGTTTATACCCTCCACACAACTTCCTCTTGTGTCTAAACTGTGGCTGTAAACATTAACCAGAATCCGACTTTGACATAACGCAGGCATCGACATACTTAAGAGACATTTCGATACATTTACATTTAAGTGTCTCAACGAAGCCCTTGAGTTCGGTCCGGTTATGTCAAAAATGTGTTATTGTAGAATATCGCTTCAACCTTAGAACATGTCATAGGAAAATGATAACGCTATGAATAAAAAATATTTAAATTCTTTTTTTTTTTTTTCTAATGTATTTACATTGCCCACCCTTTGCTTAAGAAGTAAACACAATTAAAATTTCATGTGACGTGCTGGAAGCGACATTTTATTAAGGTATTCATGACATTGCCGTATCAGCCCACAATTTTTTTTAATTTCGTTGGAATACTTAATTTTTTCAAGACGTCCATGCCCATTTTAATAATGTTATTGAAAAAAATTATATTTCCATCTTACACTAGTTGAAATAAACGTCAAAGGTGGCGGGCAAAGGCCGCCATCTTTGGTTTCAATATTTTTGGGAATTAACACAATCAAAATACATAATTCTATATGTAACAATGTCACAAACGCTACCAGATGGCGCTGTTTCACTAAAAAAGATGCACGCTTTTGGCGCCAAACATAATTCTTAAAAATACCGGATGTGCGTTTGTTGCGTAATATTTTCTGTTGTTTTAAGGAAGTAGTCTCAATTTAAATCTGGTGGTATGAATATGAAAAAATCCACAGACAAAAAAAGGAATGGGATACAGTGGACACTCTGGGAACAACTGAATGACCTAGACTTTGCAGATGACATTGCACTTCTGTCCCACAACCAGCAACAAATGCAGGAAAAAACAAAAGATGTAGCCACCTTTTCATCACAGCTCGGACTTAATATAAATAAAAGCAAGACGAAAATCATGAAGGTGAACTCATCCAACCAAGAGCATATCTGTCTGGAAGGAAAGGCACTGGAAGAAGTGGAGTCCTTCAATTACTTAGGCAGCACCATAGACACAAACGGCGGATCCGACGCAGACGTGAGGTCTAGAATTGGAAAAGCTAGATCAGTATTTGTGTTATTAAAGAAAATATGGGAGTCGAAGCAGCTGAAACTTCAAACCAAAGTCAGAATCTTTAATACAAATGTCAAAACAGTCCTACTTTATGGAGCAGAAACGTGGAAAACATCAGCGAGCATTACACAGAAAGTGCAGACATTCATAAACACATGCCTTAGAAAGATCCTTAACATCAAATGGCCAAATACCATCACCAACAAAGATCTATTAGAAAGGACATACCAGGTGCCCGTTGATGAAGACATCATAAAGAAAAGATGGAGGTGGATTGGGCATACTCTGAGAAAACCCCCAGATAGCACCACCAGACAATGTCTAACATGGAATCCACAGGGAAAAAGAAAGAGAGGAAGACCTAAGAATACATGGAGACGTGAACTAGAGACAGACACGCAAAATATGGGATACAACTGGAAGCAATTGGAAAGGAAAGCACAGGACCGGGATGAGTGGAAAATTCTTGTGGACGGCCTATGCCCCAGACGGGGTAAAAAGGCATAAGAAGAAGAAGAAGATGAATATGCTGGTTAAAAGAGGGCAATGCATTAGAATATTAATTTAGTTCATGGGCGTGAAGATAAAAGTGCGATGTTGCGAATCTGGGTTGGGGGATAGCACTAATTGGGACTCATGAGGTGCATTAATGAGTGTATACTTTGTCAGGTAACTTTAGTAGATTGGAAGTCCATGCATTCCGCCCCAATTTTTAGGGGGCTCGTCTATTGTTGTGATAAATCTGCGGGAGTAAATGTGGGTGGGATATTAGAATATAAATATAGTTGTTGTTTTTTTTTTAGATTTTTTTTATTTTATGTTGAGGCGTGCTTTTCAAAAAATCTTTTTATTAAAGTTTTGATAAATGTTAACTTCGATTGTCTATAAATAGATTTATTTTTAAATATCACCATGTTTTTTATTCACACTATTCAAAAATCAATTTGTTTGTTAAATGTATTGACATTTTGGTATTAAACAATTAGTAAATTCTTTATAACCGATCTGAACATCTGAAATTGTCTGATCCTCTTTCTCTATATCTCTCTCTCTCTATCTCTCTCTCTCTATCTCTCTCTCTATCTCTCTCTC